>JBBYHO010033646.1:0-11200 GCA_038382025.1 Adansonia gregorii
AATTAATATGAATTAAAGAATAATATTTGAAGAGTTTTGAAAATTATAAACTCATAATAATCCTCCAAAAAAAATTACGAAGTAAAAAAATTTTGTAGTTCATAATCGGCAAAATTATGAAAGAAAATAAAAAAATAAATAAAGTAAAATGAATTTTTTAAAACGCTTTAATATGACTTAAACAATAATATTTAAAGAAATTTAAAAATTAGAAACTCAAAAAAAAATATCATCGAAAAAATTTAGAGTGTATAAAACCTATATTTCAATAGCAAAAAAATTTTAAAACTCATAACATAAATTGAATTTTTCAAAACTAATTTAATATAGATTAAATAATAATATTTAAAGAATTATAAAAATTATAAACTAAAAAAAATCTTTCAAAAAATTATGAAGCAGAAAACTTTATATTTCAAAAACAGAACAATTTCAAAACAAAAATGCAAAATTGATAAAATAAAATGACTTTCCCTAAATTGTTATGAGTTAAATAATAATATTTGTAGAAGTTTAAAAATTATAAACTAAGAAAAAATCTTATCGAGAAAAAAATTTATAAAGTAGAAAATTTCATATTTTGGAAACGAGAAGAAAATGTAAGACATAAAATAAAATGAATTTTAAAAAAATTGATTTAATGTTAATTAAATGCAAATTTTTTAAAGAATTTTGAGGTTGAAAACTTGAAAAAATTACACCATAAAATTTTACAGATAAAGGAAAGCTAGTACTTTAGAACCAAGAAAATTTCAAAGAATATATTAAAACTTATATAAAATAAATTAAATAAAATATATCATCCTAAATATTAATTTACAAAATGGTAAAGATGAGAATCCAAAATCTGAAATAATTTTATCAAGAAAACTTTTACGAGTACAAAACTTACAATACTATGAAAAATTTTAAATTAGTTGCAAAAATGGACAACTTGACTCCTTATGGTATAAAATGCCAATCTAAATTTTTTTCTTGAATATTTCTAATTTTTCATGGTACATATCGACATAAATACCGTGCAGGCATCAGTACAATTATATAACAGTCAACTTCCCAAGTTTAATGGAAAATTTGATTGCAATATCGTTCACAAGAACAATTTTTCAAAACTTTGATAAGAAAACATAAGAAATAATTTTCCTCTTAAATATTCATCTTGTATATCTAAAATTAGAGATCAAAGTGTGATTTTTTTTATCAGGAAAACTTGTGGCTATTTAAATATAAAAAGGTTTTAAGAATGTCTGATTCATCTGAAAAAGATCATTCCCAATGAGGTTGCTATTAAGTTCTCAATCTCGAATATTTAGGATTATTAAAAAAGAAAAAGGGGACTTGGATGAAATTAGGTGTCTACACCCAATGGTGATGATTTGGATGTGTTCAAAAGAAATTTTAATTAAAAGACCCAAGAAGTTTCGAGAAAGAGAAAATTTAGTAGATGAAAAGCGGGGTTAAAGTATTCCCTCAGAAAGTGTGGTTGGAGTATCCCAAAAATGAAAATTTTATGTTTAAAAATGTTTGATTAAGAATCCCAAAAAGATTCGGGAGAGAGAAAATTGAAGTTTTAAAGAAAAAATGGGGTTAGTGTATTCCCTCGGACAATGGGGTTAGAGTATCTCCAAAAGTGAAAATTTTATGTTTAAAAAGGTTTTAATTAGAAATCCTAGAAAGATTCGAGAGAGAAAAAATTCAACTTTTGAATTAAAAGCAGGGTTAGAGTATGCCCTTGAAGAAAAGTGTTGGAGTGTCCCTGAAAATAAAAATTTTGATATTTATGGAGAAAAGGAATATTCTAGGGAGAAAATTATTTTAGGAATAAAAATCAAGAATTTAAATAAAATTATTTTGTGTTTTAGACTTGATCTAAGTCTAGAGGATTTGTGTTGTAGTACATGACTCTATGGGGAGTCCATCAAATGCACTTTGAGATGTTTGAATATCTCGATAAGATTGGTTTAAAAAATCGGGTTAATTTTAATTCCGAAAAATAGGAGATGGCATCGCACTGTCTCTCTTTTCCAATTTATTTCGAGTTAATCTGAAGGCTTTAGAAGTTGAACAAGGTGCCATTAGAAAGGTAACTCAATGAGGGTTAATATAAAAATATTCCAAAAATCCTATAAAATCACTTTCTATGCAGAATTTTTTTTAATTTGGGTTTGTTTCGACACTGGTAGCATATGTAGGGGAAAAGGCGTTCTAGACTTTGGAAAATCATCCTGAACATATTTAGTATCATTAGATCATAACTGTTACCTTTTCGAAAAGGAATTTCACAAAATTTCTAGAAAAAATATTTTAAAAATTCAAAAAAAATCATCTAATGGGCTAAAATGGCTTAAATAGAATGCAGTTTGCTAGTTCCAAGGGTTCTAGACAACAAGGGTTCAAAAAATCATAACTTCCTCATCTGGAATCGGTTCGAGTGTAAATAAGAAACTATTAAAAAAGTAATTTAATCTTCTTTCAAGGAAAAATATTAGAAAATTTAAAAAAAAAATGTGTTTGGTGTCAACAACAATTTCTTTAATGGTGGACACAGTGTTGTCAAGCAAAAATAGAGGAGTTCTTTGGTTTTTTCGGGTTTCTTACAACTAAACTGGAGCCAAGAACATCCGAATCTCTATGACATAGAGAAAAGGGTGACATGGGTGTTACAAGTTCATTCCATAATTCCAAAGGATTTTGGGACGTTGAAACAACCTGTTGACCATGCCACTAATAAAAGTATTAAACTTAAGATCAAGGCTTAACATTTTTAACAAATAAAAGGGTTATTTTCCTAAGAAAATAATATTTTTTCAACCATGAATCTACACCTTGAAAGTTTGATTTATCCCCATGATTAGAAGGCCAATTTAGTGAAAACATTAAATCCATGATAGTCTTCATCTATTGGAGGTAGCATAGATTTAACCTAGGTTTTTGAAAATCATTTTTTGTAACAAACAAGTAAGCTCTTTGACAAAAAGGTTATGAATGAGATGCAACATACATAAAACAGGGAAAACATATTCAAACAAATAATGATGATACTTTATCAATGAAAAAGGTGGAAAAAATGTAAGATTATGACTAGTAAGATTCATGAGAATGTCAGCCTCATAAATGACATCCAAAATCAAGCCATGTATGATGGTATGAACATGTTTAACCAAAAGAAAGTATGTTGGAATTTTTAAAATGACATTTTTGTTCATGAACCTACCAAGATGCAAGAAAATACATGAATATGCTCAAAACAGGTTAGGGTAAAGATTTGAGTAAGTGTTCAATATGAAAGAGTGGATAAAACATGACAGAGATGCATTAATAGAGGTTATTTCAATGGTGAAAGTAAAACATGGCATATTTGGTCATTCAAGTAACATTAAAACCTAAAAGGATCATAAAAAAAAAAAACCTAAGACTACCATATTTAAGGTCACAATAATGCATGAGTGTTCGAAAATTGTCATAGGGACATGAATGGCTTACTAGAATGATGCAAATGCTAAAAATAAAAAATAAATGGAGTAAGGCAAAGAAAATGTACAAAAAAAGCTTTGAAGTTTCATCTTTACTTAGAGCAGCAACTCTAAGCTCAGTTTTTTTCTTCTATTTGCTATTGGGTAGCAATAAAAAGATGAAAAAAAAAAGAGTTTTTGGTTATGGTCTAGATGGAAAGGAGTTTTCAATGTGAAAGAAAGGAACTAAATAGTTTTTGAAGGTTTTTCTGAAGAAAGAAGGGAGAGCTACGAGAATTGAGGAGTTGTTTTCAGTGTAACAATGTCTATATGTCCTCTAGATAGCCCTTTGTTTAGCTAAAATAGGTCATTTATTGTCAAAGGTTCAGCTAATGCATTTTGGAGCCAAAGCAAAGGCATATTTGGTTTTTCTCCATGTACTTTAGGGCAGCCCTGGATACTATGCTCAGCTGGCTGAAATTTCATAAACAACAAATAGCAAGGTGGTGGAGCGGAGAGGTTGTAGTAGTTACAACTACAGAAAAGAGAAAAGCCAAGTATGTCTTCCAACAAACCATATATTTCATGAAAATGTCCCATTTTGAATATTTTAGGCCTTAAAATTTGTTAGCTAAAGCTTGGTATGCATCTTGATGATATTTGGTGCAAAAATATGTTTGAGTCAGATTTTAAGATCAATGGTGCAGAGGCTGAAAAATGGCTCGAACTAGACCAAAATGCCTTAGTGTATCGATAGAAAACATTTTGTATTAACACACAAGGCAACTTTTGCCCATAAGTATGCATACAATAAGCATATGTCAATATCAAGAAAAAAAAATATATCCAGCTCGAGACTTGGAGGCCTACATTGATACTATAAGGGCTTGAATCAATACTCTTGGTTGGGCCTGTATCAATACAAACATGCCAAGTATTGATATCACAACTTAAGTATTGATACCAAACCCTCTCGTATCAACACTACATGTGAAAATTTAAATTTTTTACAAATGTGAGAGCTTAGTATCAATACTCATGCACCAAATATCACTTGCACAATTAGCTTGCCATCTTTGGCACTTATCATTGGCCCACTATAACCTGTTGTCCTAATATACTTCCATGTCCCAGTAAGCTTGTACCAAAGTACGAATATCGTCTTCTTTCCATTGCAATTCTAGTCCTATCTCTACAATAGTAATCGTAACAGCCTTCCTTTCTTCAAGCAATCAAGATACCCTTTCTTGTTCTTATCCTAAAGTAATTCGAAGTCACTCATTTTTCTCAGTGGACCTTTTTAGTCGGAGATGAGTATCTATATACTCTTTTTTCCTATCAAAAACCACCCCTCTAACTTCTCTTTCCAATGCTTTAGCTTTCCAAACTTTCAATTCATCATGAAGCTTATGTATTTCCTTCATCAGTCCTTTTGAAGTCTCACTAAAGCCCTTAAATATCCTAGCAAGCTTTAGTTTCTTGTTCTACTCGATCCAATCATTCTTTATTAAATTACACTTTTCTTCCATTCTCTCCATTTCTTTTCCTTTGCTTCTATCTTTATTCTTATGTAGACAACTTCTTCTTGAAGTACCCTATTCTCATTACTCATTTTTTACTATTTTTTGACAGCTTCCTTCTTAATCAAATCAACCTCAAAAGGCATGATAGGCTTTGATTGAATGTATACTCAAGGAATGGCCCTATTTTTGCTGGTAATAATCAAACATCATAACTTAGGGTGGTCTAATTCGTATACGATCGCAACCAAATTATGTCTTTCTTTCTAATGCAAAGTAACTACCTGAAGTGATTTTCCATAATTCTCCCTGTGATATATCAAATCAATACTAGCTATATCTAAAGTCATAGGAATGGATTGCCATAACCTATATTTTCTCTGAACCAATGATGGTGCATACCCCACAATCCTCCATATACTAAGTAAAGGCATGAAAAGTAACTTATTCATCGATAAACAAAGAGTTTTGCTAAGAACCAAGGTGCTCTCAAGGTTCTATCATTAGGAAACAAATTCTTGCGCATTTCAACCCATTAGTTCTTGGTTCTTGATTTAGGTCACTATTTCTCAATAAACTCCTGAAGAGGAATAGAATAGGGGAAATAAGGTTTGATCTTCTTAGCATGTTTTTGCTAAAAATGGCTTCAAGCCAAGTATACAATAACAAAGCACTTCTGAAGAATCTACCTTGAACTCCCTTTTGGTATGTATTAAGTGCTCGAATCATTTCTGTAAGAATGGCTAGGGCTGGATGCATATTTCTTTCTAATCAGTTGAATAAGTCTACCACTGTTGCTTTTACATGCTTTAATACCCTCAGGAAGAAAACTAGCCTATATATTGCCAAGGCAAATGCATCAAGGGCCTTCTCAGTGTTATAACCTACTAAGATGCATTCTTGTAGAAACTACCATGTTCTATTCAATAAAATAATGGCCTGCCTCAAATTCTACGTTAAAAACTTCACCTAATTTCTTGTGAAAGTTGGTTGGATTATGTTCCTTACAATAAATAGGCCTCATCTCTAGAGGTCCAAGTCCAACTAGAGCTTAAATCTCTTTCACAGTCGAAGGTGTGTCATACTGATACAAAAAGCACCAAAATGATGGATCCCAAAACTCGACCATGGCCCACACTAACTGCTCATCAAGCTGTATTTTAAGAAAGATTGCAATCTGCCAATTTTTTTTTAATAAATTGAGTCCACTTAGTATCTTCCCATTGATCCCATATCTTTGCCAAATAACTTTCAATAATTCTGACCCGTAACTCTTTGATATGTAGTCCTTATACTTTTTCTAATTGAATTCTTCCTCGAAACAAACTCTGTCGAAGTCCTTGGAAATAATCACTACATGAACTTGTTCAACCATAAAGTTAAATGAAAATTGATTAAAGTTGAAATTTTATTTTAAAGTAAGCATCCCCATATGCATATGCACCAAAAGAAAAGAAAAAAAAAAACAAGTCAGTATCCATAAGAAGCATTAAATCAAGGTAAAAAAATAATGCAATTATAAACAAAAATCACCATTATTCAAGTTATAATAAGAATATTATGATGAAAAGGAGAAAGAGGTAGTTTTATCCTTTCATGTGTCCCTAATTTTTAATGACATCTAAAATTTGGGCATGGTTTTGACTGGGAAATCCATATAGTTTACTATATGGAGTTTAAGATCAAACGCCTAGGTCGGTTCTCCAATTGCTCCTCGAGTCTCGACCGCATTAACGAGGTACTATACCCTTACCCATCTTGGGTTTATGTCAAAAAAGATTCTACTCAAGTGAAAGTATCATCCATGCCTATAACAAGGCTAACACCTCCGGTAGGCATAGGAATTTACATTTAGTAGCCTTTTCACTAGCTCAGATAGAAGGTAACAAAAGTAGAGCTACTTAACCTCTTCCTAAAAATAGGTCACTTATATCCCCTTCATAGATTTGGAAAAGCAACTATTGCACGTGCTTAGTATGTGAAGGGATAACAAACTTTTTTGTGATGGAATATTAAAAATAAAACCTCTATCCTAAACTCAAAAAAGAGAAAAAAAACACGAAAATAAACTAGAGCAAAATTAACAAAATTAACAAACATTTAAAATAATAAAAAGAAAATTTTCTTTGAAAATACAGGAAATTATAATTAAATACCAGTTAAAACCAAATTGATCAAAATTTAGTTAACATGTAATTAATTTTAGGCCTAACTTCAAACTAGTCTCTAGTGGAGTCATTAAGTCATCGCAATGTGACCAAGACTAGAATCTTGACAAAGTCGAGCATAAAAAGCCCTAGTTCCTATATTTATTAACATATCATTATTTTATATTTTTTATTCCTAAAGGTCTTATCATTATTAATACTTTCTTATCTTTGGGAACGGATCGCTCAACTTAACCCCAAATAATCACTATGAAATAATTATTTATTTAGAGTCGCCGCTAATATATTTTGGCTAGATGAGATTGGTCACCTATCAAAATTAGTATTTCAAGCATTATGAAACCTAAAAAAAATAAGTTTCAAGATCTACAATAATGCCAAAGATTGCATGAAAGCGTCTAGGAGTCTGTTACAATCATGAGTAAGGATTGATTCCTCTCATGATGCCCAAAATTGGTATCTTATTAATTACATGTTAACTTAAATTTTGATTTTTATTCGGTTCCATTATCCGATATTTAATTATAATTCTCATGTATTAAAATAATATTTTAAATTTATTATTCTATATGAAAATTGGGTCTTAAACGTTTTTGAAAATCAAGTTATCTTTCGTACCCTACCACATAGTCAAAAGAATATGAAAGGTCAAGATATCTTCCACACCCCTTAAAAGACCGAAGAAACATGAAAGGTTTTATTTAAAAATCAAAATATCTCACGCACTCTATGAGAGGACTGGAGAAATATGAGAGCTTTTGCTTCATGAAATTTTAAAAATCTCAATTTTTATTTTGAAAAGGATATCTCGTTATTAAAATAATTCGTAAAATTCCTCTTATATTATGAGAGAAATTCTATGTTATTTTAACTTGGAGATATTGCCTTAATTTTCTAAAAATTTCGATTTTGTTAAGAATATTAATAAAAAAACTATCCTAAGACCTGGTTTAAACAAAAAGTTCTAAAACTCGATTCTTAGAACTCAAATTTAGTCGATAAGATCAAAATGTCCTCTAAAGTACCTTTGACATACAGTATCCTAGTAACAACTCTAATGGACTTGGTTTTAATAAAAAATTACCAAAATGCCCTTGCAATATACTTTTAACATAAAAGTATCCCAATAACCCTAAAGGACTTGAAAATAATCTAAAATAATGAACATATTCCTAATGTGTACTTTCGACATGAAAGTATCTCAGTAACTCCAAAAGCTCAAAAATGATCATAAAAGAGTGAACCTATCCTAAATACACACATTTGGCATAAAAGCATCGTGGTGACTAGATCGGACATGGTTCTAAGGGAAGTCAATAAAATAACTTTATAGATTGCCTTTATTTTGAAAGTATCCCTGTGACCCTAAAAGATACAACAATGGTAAGAAATGACCTTTTTACCCTAAATAGGTAATTTAGATATCAAGATGACCTAAAATGCAAAAATTGCAATTAAACTCCTAAACTTTTCAAAATTGCATTTCCTACCCTCTTAAAGAATAGAAAGAATATGAAAGCTTTTTGAATACTCTGCAATCATCGGAGGATTGGAGCAATGCTAAAAATAATCAACATGCCCCCAATGTGGAATTTTAATGTTAGAAATGAAATTTTGACCTAAAATGCTAGGTTTTTCTAATGGTTCCTAAACTTTTATGAATTTACAAATTGATCCCTACATAATTCCACAAAATTAAGCATTAAATATATTAAAATCAACGTAAAAATCACATCTATAAATTACAAGAAAGGTTTGGCCAATTACCTTTGGCCTTAGAACAAATTTCTCAATATTTACAAATAAACCCTTAAACTTTATAAAATTATAAATAGGCCCTAATAAGGTTAAAATTATATGAACACATTTAAACATGCTAAATACACATGAAAAACACTCGTAAAGATCTACAAATGGTTCATCTAGGCATGATAGGTCTCAAAACAAAATTTTTTATTTTTACAATTTAGTCCCTATAATTTCCATATTTACCAAATAACCATAAAAATCAAAAAAAAATTATCATATGCGCATACATTAGGTTTAGTCAACATCAAATAACCCACCATACAAAATTGTTGAACTCAATAATCATATATCCTAGCTTTATCAAGCACTAATCAACATCATCATGTAAGAAATCAACAAAAATAAGTATACATACATGTTTTTCCAACATATTGACAAGAAAATATTAAGAAAAATAGTATCACCATGGGCATTTATATATGACAAAATCAAAATCATGTCACAAAAATCAATATCATAGCAACAAACAACATATTTCATGAACAAAATTAAACTATTATTAATAAAAATCAAACATAACAATTAAATCAAAGAAAATAGTTCATAGCCATCAAGCTTAGCCTTTCAAAATTAAAATTCATGAGCTCAAGCATGATTTTGACTTATTAAAAGGAAGAAAATAAATGAAATAAACAAAAACTAAAGATTTTAAAAGAGAATATACCTTTGAAAGCTTTAAAACTTAAAACACTTAGTGTTTTTAGTGTGTTTTTTTGCTTCAATGTCAATAACCCTCAAATGAATTGTCCTCCTTGTATTTATAAGGGGGAGATTTGGCCAAGGGAATAAAAAATCCTTTTGGCCTAAAATCACAATTAATTTTTTAATGATTTTTATTTATTTTTTCTTGATAATTATAATTAGAGATAAGAGTGCATTAAATTAGGATGTACTATTAACCTAGTCATCACATATGACTCATCAATATTGATGATAATCAAGATAAGATCAAGTAATTGGATTGTTAAAATCGAACTAAATTGGTTAAGGCAAAATTGAAATCCAACTAAACTAGTTTCCATGAAACTAGCTTATAAAATCTAAAATTAAATTAAAATTAATAAAAATAAACAAAAATTTAGAAATGAAAAAAAAATCAGATGACAATAATGAAAAAATCTTGTTTGGAAATTCCAAACTTGTAAAATTTTATGATAAAAATCCTTATGAAAGAAAATTGATATATGTAAAAAAAAATTCAAAACTCACAAAATAAATTAGAGTTTCAAAAACTCATTTAACATGAATTTAATAAAAATATTTGATGAATTTTAGAAATTTTAAACTTAGAAAAAAAGCACCAAAAATTTTACGGAATAAAAAACCCAATATATTGAAAATGAGAAAAATCCAAAAATAATTATAATTTTGAGGCTAATGAGCTGAATTTAATACCCTATTCAAAATATTAATTTATAAAAATGATAAATATAAAAACTTGAATTTTGGAACTAATTTCACAAAAAATAATTCGTGAATAAGAATTCGTGATATAGTGAAAAATTCAAAATTAATTGGTAAATTTGAAAACTTGGTACCTTGTGGTATAAAATGCTAATATAGATTTTTTTGAAAATTTTTTTTTATTTTTTGAAATGCATATCGTCATAAAAACTGTACGAGTGTCAATAAAAATATATGATGTTCAACTTCCTAAATTTTACAGAAAAATCTTCAAAATTTTTTAAAAAGAAAAAATTTGACCGTGATATTATCTGCAGAAATAAATTGCAAAAATTTGACATGAAAGTTCTTAAAAACTGATTTTTTTTCAAATATTCATCCTTTTTATTTGAGATATCTAATATAACCAAAAGAGATCAATCTTTACCAAGGTGACTGCTAAATTCTTATTCTCGAATATTTAAGACTATTAATAAAAGGGCTTGGACAAAATTAAATGTTTATGAAAAAGGTGCTGAATGAAAAATAACTATGCACTCCCAGTCTCTATTCTTCTGAATTTCAGTCTTACATTTGTTGCAGAGTATGCTACCAGTCGTAACATGTGCTGGGAAAATGATTAATAAGAGCATAAAAGGTGGGTGCGAGGAACTTGGAAGTGAGAAATAGGAATGCTCGTGGCATTAACCTATTTCCTGGCTAATCAGTGGCAC
The DNA here is from genome assembly GCA_038382025.1 of Adansonia gregorii. Lineage (NCBI taxonomy): Eukaryota > Viridiplantae > Streptophyta > Magnoliopsida > Malvales > Malvaceae > Adansonia > Adansonia gregorii. The sequence goes on from JBBYHO010033646.1 coordinate 11,067, forward strand.
CATGATGAATATATAGCAGACTTTTCAACACCCTCTTGATATAGAACTTGACAAGCTACCATTTTCTATTGGCTTCTGTTGCTAGGATCAAAGTCCTTCCCATATTGGCCTGGATAATCTGTAGGGAAAGTGCT
>JBBYHO010033657.1:0-11199 GCA_038382025.1 Adansonia gregorii
ATTTTTATGTAAATGTAATAAATTTATGTATTACAACTTTTATTATCTTTTATCATAATTTATGTATGTAAATAATGGATATGTGTAACTATAATAAAAGTATGTAATATTAATTTATATTATCAATCATAATAATTTATATAATAGATAATATAATTTATGTAGCTGTAATATTTATTGGTAATTTTAAAATTTTTTATGATAATGATTTATGTAATTTATAATATATTTATGTAATTAAAATAATTTTATGTATTATTATATAATAATATATGTAAAACTAAAAAGAAAGAAGAGGCAACCGACCCTTACGGGAAGCGTTCCTTAAGGAGCGCTCCCCAAAAGCCCCTGCACCATAGCATTAGATGTACAGCGTTAAAGTTGATCTCAAATATCAGAATTTTATAGGGTCAAATTATTATTTAATTTTATTAGTTTACGCAATCCTTACATTTTAAAAGTTAATTCAAATTTTAATATTTTTTTATTTTTAATGTGCGTTCTTAAAAAAGAAAATTATGAATTCAACTCTATCCAATTTTATATATTTAAAATACGAAATCTAGAAAGATTGAAATTTAAAATAATATAAACATAATTGAATTAAAAGATTAGTTCGAAATTATCTAATAGTGTTTAACCAACATTTACGCTAGGGGTTTAAAAATTTTTTATCTGAAGTTTAATTAATAAATAAAAATTTAATTTTAAATTAACTTTTATTAAGTTATAATAGCTTATGTAAATTTTTTATTTTAAAATTGTAACAATGTTAATAGTTTATTGCATTTTGTTAATTATAGAATTAAATTTATGATTATTGTTTTGGAAAGAATCTTAAATTTAATTGCTTGCCTTTGAGTGAATCAATCATTTTAAATATATCATTTAAAAAATAAAAAATTCCTCAAGTGAATTGAATATATATATTAACCACAAGTGACTATAGGACCAACTTATTTAAACAGATCATTTGAAAAGAAAACATTTTCCCCAAGTGGGTTTGGTACAGATATTAAATTGACTGCGAGTGTATATGGATCAACTTTTTTAAATATATTATTTAAAAATAATACAAAGAAAAAGCCTTTTTTTTTCCAAACGGATCCTTTAAATACTAAAAGAAAATCTCAGACTCATGCTTATCGATACAAACATAAAAATTTAATCAAAATTAAATATATGCAGTGAAATTAAACAAAGAAACACTTGGATTTCTTCAAGATCTTTAGGAAGAGATTTACCTGTGATCGTACTCTAATTTAAAAGCATAGATTAATTAGAAATCATAGCTGTTTAGAGACTCAAACCTCTAAGTGTGTTGATTCATGCGTGAACGCATCATGAATTGATTACTACTATCTCTTTTAGAGGCCAAAAGCAACAAGTGTCCTATCTTTAACAGTGATCCATGTAAATTCTTATTGAAGCCTTCATGAGGTTTAGTGATTCTTCGGTGCTAGCTAAAAGGTTTCTCAAGCCTTAAACCAAAATGTGTATAATCAATAGGCATAGATCTGATGTGATCCGACAATGAGTCCTTCGCATATTATGCTAAAGAAAATGAGAAACAACTTTATAGGGAAATAGCTATTTTTCATATATGCCAATAAATAAATTCAAAAATCACAATTCTTGATTCCTGTTGATTTCATTAGGATAGAAAACTAATTTTCTACCTTTATAATCATCATAAGCACTTTGAGATCACCTGGAATACTAATTGATAAAAATAAGGCTTAAAGAAACAAGGATTTCAAGATTTAGCCTATTTCACAACTTCTGTGAAAAATTAATCTTTCAATGCTAGAAAATTATTTTTCTATCTTCGTTGTGTCAAGAATGATTTGAGAACACTCAGAAAAAACCATGAAAACACAAAGAAAGCTTAGAAAAGCATAAGTGTTGCACCAAACACCTCAAAGAAGTTTGAGTTGATGCCTAAGGTTTTTTTTTATGCTCTTTATTAGCCAAAAAAAGCTTTAATAATGTATTTAAATACATCTTAGGCTAGGTTAGGCTTAAGTATTAGATCAACTAAGCCCATTACTAACATACCCACAAGGTAGCCCTAGTTTAGAGTGTTTCTTGGAGCCCAATTACAATTATTTTAATTAGCTTGTCCAATATTGGGCCTTAATAGTAACTTATTAATATTTTAGCCTAATAGCACACAAATATAGCTATTTCATGCACCAAGCTCAACTTGGAGTATTTCACAACTAAACTCCCTTAACTTGATAACTACATCTTTTAGCCCAACCCTTTAATTTTCTAACTCAAGTAAAACAATTTTTTACTTTATGTAAATGTTATTAAATAATTGATTAAATAATTATCAAATAATTATTTAATTTTTCAAACACAATTATTTGGCTTTATTTAATAATATCCCTAAATCATCTCTACAATAGACATTACCTCGATAAGACATTTTTATCTTTATTAGATTTCATAAATTTAACTTATGTCTTAAATTATTCTTAATTGGACTATTTCAATTAAGTCCTCCTCATTATACCTTTTATTTAATTAAGTTGTACTTAATTAAATCTTAGTTTTAACCTAATAGATTATCTTATTGTGTATGACCCATTAGGCTTCCATCATAACAGCGATAAATTTAATTATCCAATTAAGTCTATTTATATTTATAGATAAGATTAGCCTCTAATGAGGCATCATGGCCACCCGATACGCAGAAAAAATGAATATGACCTCTTAAGAAACCTTTTAGCAAGCAACCTCTCAGTGCACTTCAGTTTTTTCACCAAATATCTTAGAAAGACCATGAACATGGTGTAGTGTCTTCTCATGTATCAATCTATATTAATTCTTGTAGCTTTTGGCTATCCTCATGAATTTAGAGAAACAATTTCTCTTAAATTTATCATGCATTGGCTAACAACTTTACCAAGTTAATCAAAGCTAAGAATAAATAAGATATGTCCTAATGTTACTTAGGGTGGTGAATCTTCTCTAGATCACTTATCTATCTTCGTATGATTCACACCATACCCAAAACCACCCTATCATAAGCATTGATATATTGTGGACCTGTTTGTGATGGAATCAAAGCATAACACTGCCCATGGCCTGGCATCACAAGTTTGAGGACTAATATATAAGACTAGCACATGAAAACATATTCCATAGACACTTAAGTGACTTATACCAAATAAAGTTCTTATACGGACCATATTCAGTGAAATTGTTTTCATAAAACAAGCATTCATATGTTGTCCCCAAGTATCCCTAGACTTCAATTTCTATGAGATCAAAGGGTTGCACACATCAAATGCATGGAGCTTAGCATATGCTAGTTACTCATTACTAACTTTGCAAGGCCATTGTGTTTCATGGGCTTTATTCAATTAATGTTTGCATCAATGTCAATTATGCCATTAACATGAAGGAAATCTTTGAACACTGATATAAGTGATTGGTTTGCAATATTAACTATCATATGCCTTACCCAATCTAATTGGCTCTAGGGCATATACTAACATCTCGCACTTGCACAAGGCCAATCACTAGTGTATCCAATGCCGAACTCTTTTGACTAGCAATTGTGTTTGAACTTGCACAAAGCTTTAGTACTACTAAGAGATTATGCTTCAGTCATACTCATGATAATCTCATTGTCAAATTCATTAACTATTTGGATCACAACGAAACCTAACACAGTTGTTACTTTAACAACTATTAGGATCTTTTGTTAGCTTGTAAGTGAATGATCCAAATGTAAGTCCTTTTGTGGGCCGAAGAAAAAGAGTTTGTTTATGACCTTTAAGGTATAAACATGCAATCCTTTCTAGTTGGGAACGCTTTCCAAATAATTGCATTTATAACATCGTGGCTATTTATCATTATGTCAAATTATGATCTTTAACATTTAAAGAATCATAAATGCCTACTACTAAATCCCACATCTATAGATTTAAAGGGAATTGGATTCAGGATCTATTTTTGAATCCTATAAGTTATAAGCCATTTAGTATTCTTAATACTATTACAAGTTGTATGTTTAAGAATAATGTGACCATAACATAAAACAAATTTTATGATTAATTATTTATTTAATAAGGATTGAATTTAAGCTCGACATCGAATGCAAGCAGTCATCCTTTATTGGCATGTAAATGCCAATATAAATATCTTATGTTTATGAATAAATCAAGATAATGTTTCACAAACCTTAGTTTAGAAGGCAAGCTTTGATCAATATTAACAAGGTTACCTTTATCAATAGTCCACTTCACGACTCTTTTCATTTAGCCTTATAATGTCACACATAATTAAGCACTAATTTCTAGGTATCATATAACAAAAAAAAGTGAATACTCTTAATTTATATCTAATATTAAAACTTCTATAAGTTTTCTAATTTCAATCATATCAAAATTTTCCTTGTAATATTTACTGTATTAATCTAGCTCGCCACTATGTTCGCATATACCTTTATCACCTCTTTTATCTTTCTTCAAAAAAAGTTTAGGATAATGCATGGTTTATAGTCCATCTAAAGTGATTAAGTTTTGAAATACATCCTATCATATGAGGCCTGATTAAGCTATCTTCTAACATCTTACTTAGGAATAATTCCTTAGGGATGTCAAACCTCTCATTATGATTATCCTTATAGAATAATTCTTTAAGGTTTCAGATGATTTCATGGGCTTAAATAGATACTTGCTCCTTTCAGAGTTTGGCATCATACTAGCTATCATCATAATGTAGCTTTAATCAAGGTCATCAATATGAACTTGATAGACTACCCCGGACCTAGTAGGCTATTCTTAGATATGCCATTTAATATGGGCTTAATTAATGGAGTCTGGCCCATTAAGCTTATTAGCATCACATATGCTCACTTAGCAATAGTCTATTAGTCATGTTGTGTTTATATCCTTTATAGACCAAACTATTTTTATAGCTAATAATTTGCAATTTCAATTATTAAGTAAGGTTTAACAACTTTAATGATTATTCTTATTATTTTATTGACATTATAACCCTCAACTATAATATGAGAAGTTCAACATTTAAATCTTTTGAACGAGCTAAGGCCCCTTACATCCTTGCATAAGCTTGAGGATAGCCCAATAAGCCATGTAAGAACTAATTGAGTAGGTAACTTAACTTAGCAATTGCATCCTGATGCAATTTTTAGATTAGTTAGATGGTAACACTTTACGTAAATGCATCACCAAAACCATTGCCTTTAATGCTGTGGGGTCAAGTTTGTAAGCATCCAAACAATACAGCTTTGGTTGAGCACAACCCATTAATTATAACTAAAGTAGCTCAGGTGAAATAGACCTTAATGATAGCCCAACAAATCCCCGCAGTCGAAACTTGGATATCTTGTTATAATTAATGGAAGGCATTTGATCATGCTTATGCATGGACTTAATATTTTATGAGGGATTTTTAATCATTTATCTTAGGTCTTATTGTTTTGTTTGATTAGGAAGCTTCGTATTTATTCAATCATATATCACATATATATGTATAAATTCAAAAATAAATCTAACACATGTAATCTACTAGGATGATTATGGCTTTAGTTATCTAGTTTTCTTAAGCCATCAAGAAACTAGTTGGTCAAGGTCTTAACATGTCTTGATGATTATCTCCTTCATCCTTTCTTCTTAGCACCTTCTGCTTTACATCATGGATGACATAAATCCTAATCTTAACATAAATCTAAATCTACAAGTCTTATGTAATTATTATGTATCATTATAAGAAATCTTGAGTTACATTCGAGATGAGTTAGTTGAGAATACAACCAAAAATTAAAAAAGAAGATAGGGTTCACAAATCCTATTTATAACATAAATACTAAAACAAAAATTCAACCATCAACAACCTAGTTATACTAAGGTCTAGTTCGTAATCACCCTCATGCTCACATAATCATATTACAAGCATGAATTAATGTAAGCATAGCCAATATCACTTGGTGATCTTGTATTAGAGATGATTTATCAAATTATTTAGTAATTTTAGTTCTTTAGCTAAAACTTTTTTAATTAAATTCCTAACTTTAAGGAAACTTGTCTTAAATTATTTATTACCAAAATTTTAGGTTGTTTGTCTTAATTAGGATATTATCTAAATTTTAGATAACTTTATTTTAATTTGGACGAACCATTTTTAGGAAACTTGTTTTCCAAAGAATAACATTTTAAAATGTTAAATTGGACATTGCCTAACTCTTAGGTTGTTTGTCTTAATTAAGACATTATCTAACTTTTAGATAACTTTGTCTTAATTTAGACAAATCATTTAACATGTAATATTCCTAAACCATTTAGGAAAGTAGTTTCCAATTTTTCGAAGTCTTAGTAATTGATCCATATTTAATTTAATTAAGAAAACAATTTTTTTACATGATTACCATTAATTCTAATCACATTAGAAAAAAAATCCTAATCGAATTTGGATTAATCATTTAAATTAACATTTTATTTTCAATTAAATAATTTAATTGAATTTTATTCCATGCTTGTTATATTATCCAATTCATATATTAAACAATTTAAGAAAATTAATATAATTGGATAATTAAGTGTTTGATGATAGGAGTTTTAATGGAACTAAACCTCTTAGGGAGTCCTAGTCCAACTAGAACTCTATTTCATGCAAGGCTATCTTAGCCATCTTAATTCAACTCATACAGTAATGTCTTTCTTTTATTAAACCTCTAAAATATAGTAAATTTGCAACAACATCTTGCTGCCATTGATGCTGCACCATGGTTATACAAAGAAAGACAACACGTCGCATTTATCAAATGGACATAGTGTACCTAATGTGGCCTAGAACTAAAACATTTTTCAACTTTGAACCAAAGTTTTCCAGCAAGTTCTATTAACAATTCATGATACTTTCAAGGTGGAAAACTATGGAAAACATTGCAGCAATGATTGCCTAAAAAAAGCCCCATCAAAACACCAAAACGGAGTCTTTCTAACAACAGTTAACCCTAAAACATTGACAGATGACTCAAATATCAGTTTAATTAAAAAAATCTTAAACTAATCAATATTGATAATAAACATGATTAATATACTGAAAAATTAAAAATTAAAAATTAAAAAATTCTTTAATTTTTAATTCGTGAAATGGATCAAAACAATATCGAAACAACTTAGAAAACTTAAGACGTGTAAGGACTTTAATCTAAATTAATTAAAACAATTTTAATTGCTTATTTAAACACTTTTAAACATGATTAAAGCCAAAATATACATGTTAGCCAAATATTGCTAAGATTTTTAATTCACCATGATTTATGTTACATCAAACAACTTTAAATTACATAATTTAATCTTGTGAATATTTTTTCACTCGGATTACCCAAACCCTAACTAATTCTTTATATCTCTTGAATTGCTAAATGTCTTAAGAAAAATCAATCTTTTGAGTTCAAAGCTATGCACAAACTTGGGGTATGTATGTGGACTTTATTAAATCATGATTCATGCTACGTGCATGTTAGGCAATAGATAAACCTATACATTAGAGCCTAATGCAACCTTTTTTTTAATCCTTCATGTTCTACATCATGCAATTGAAAACCCAAAACATGATTTTAAATTACATTTGTATAACTTAGGCTTGTTTTGATCAAAAATCACAAAAATTACCATTAATTGTTCAAAATTTTTGGGTTTCAAAAGACCCATAATAGACCTAGTTTTAATTGCTTTAATTTATTGGCTTAATATGATTTTTTTTAATTATGGATAAATAATATACACATGATATTTGTGGAGAAAATGGTGTAAATGGTAGATAGAAATGATTGAATTAAGACTTTGAGGTATGATGAATTGTTTGCTTTAGAGAGTTATTTGCCTGCCCACATGAAGTTTGCTAATGGGTTTAGGCAATAACACAGTTAGGACACAACAAAGCCTTATGGGTAATTTAGTGTGCAAGTATTGATATGAGACCTTTACAGTACGAAAAACTTGAATTTTCACATGTAATATCAATACAAGAGGGTTTGGTATCAATACCTGGCATGTTCGTATCAATACAGACTTTGGCAATAGCTACAGGTGTGATTTTTGGCAAATTGCATCGATACACAAGCATGAGTATTGATACAAATCCATGGAGTATTAATACTGGCCTTTAAGTCTCGAGACTAGAAACAATTTTTGCCCTTTATATTGATACACAACTAATTGTATCGATACTCATGAGTAAAAAGTACATTGTGTATAAATACAACATGTTTTGTATTAATACACCAAGGCATTTTTCCCTAGTTTGAGTCATTTTTTAGCCTTCGAAAACCTAATTTAAACATATTTTTGCACCAAGAAACTATCATAAAACATTATGAACCTCAACTATAGGTTTATTAACGGATTCTAACAAATTTTTGGAGTCCAAACAATTAATAACAAAGGTCACTTTCATAAGATATATGGGTGTAGGAGGGTGTGGCAGACATATCTCCAGTTGCAGGCTGTCATAGCCTTTTTGCCTTCTAACATGGCAAAACCAATAAGAAGAGAGTCAACTAAGTAAGAAAAGAGTCAACTAAGCATGGCAGTTGGAGATGTCCCTTGGTGCAGAAAGAAAAAATAAAAGTTTCATTTACACTGTCTTCTAAAAGGAGGGGCTGAGCATTGAATAAAAAAACTACTAGTCATCATCAAAAAAACAATTCTCAACATCAAAGAAGCTCTCCAACAATCCCAGAAAACTTTTCATCCATCCCTACAAGTCCTCTATCAACTCCAACTCTAATAACTCACTAAAACACTATTTATTGCCTTCCACCCTTAACTAACCTCTATTCCTTACTCCCTAAAACCACCACCACAATACCTTTAAAAACTCAATCTTTCACACATTTTCATTCTTAAAACACCCTATCAATAACCACATTACCAGAAAGCTCCTTTGTTTCACCCTTTTTTTTTTTTCTAAATAATAGCAAAAAGAGGGGATGAACTAAGCTTAAAGTCACTGCTTTAAAAAAAGAGAAAACTTCAAGCTTTTACTGGTATTCTTTTACCTTGTTCCATATGTTTTCTGTTTTGATCATACCTTTCCTTTTAGTGAGCCTTTCATGTTGCCATGACCATCCTAATATTCTCATGCATCTTTGTTGCCTGGGTTATGGTAGTCTTAGGATCTTGGTGACCTTCTTGATACCTTGATGTTGTGGGATATTTGAACTCACCATACTTTATTTTCATCATTACACGCCTCTGTTCATGCATCTTTTGCCATGTTTCTTCCATATTCACATACCTATTACATATTTAGGTGGTCACCTTGGCATATCTTAGGTATGTTCAAACATTTTCTTGTGTTTTAAAGAGTCTTATAAAATAAAAATCCTATCTTGACAGCACCAGCATCCATCCCTTTATTCAAACATGTTCATATTATCTCCATGCACCTTATTTGTCATCTTTTTGCATTTATGTCATACATTTTCATGTCAAAATATCATCTTTACATGTTTGCATGTTTAATCCATGTTTATTTTTGTATGTGCTGTATTTTGTTCATGATATCTCCATTATAATGCTTGCTTGTTTTTTATAAACTGATTTTAAAAAAAAACCATCCCCAAGTTAAGTTCATGTTACCTTCAATAGATGAAGAGTAGCATAGGCTTAATGTTTTCATCAAATTGGTCTCCTAATCTTGGGGGCAAATCAACATTTCAAATCTACATTCATGGTCAGATAAGTTTATTTTTCAAAGAAAATGGAAAATCATTTTTAGTAGTAATTCTTGATCTTGAGCCTCGTGTTCCTTTTGGTGGCATGGTCAGTGGGTTGTTCCATCATCCCAAGCTACTCCAGGATTATGGAATGAACTTGTAAAGCCCATGCCGTGGACCTTTGGATGTCCTAGACATAAGTTTATTTTAAAAAGAAAAAAATCAAAATATTGAATAATCCCCCTTTTACTCTAGCAGCACTATAGTTTAAACTTGAAAAATTATTTTCGAACCATAAAATATTTTCTTTTATTTTTTCAATATTTTTCTTTTAAAGGGCATCGAATTACCATTCTAACGATGATCTATTTGCCCTCAGATCATCCCAGATGAGGGAGTTATGATTTTTTGAACCTTTGCTATCTAAAACCCCTAAAATCAGCATGTAACATTCTGTTTAGGGCCATTATGGCCTGCCACTAATTTTTTTATGAAATTTCCAAATATTTTTTCAAAAAAGTTCACAAAATTCTCTTTTTGGAAAGGTATTATCTATGATCTAACAATCCCAAATAAGTTTAGAATGATTTTCCAAACTCCATCATGTCTTTTTAATTGCACATGCTACCAATATTGAGACGAACCTAAATTCAAAAATTAATTTTGCCTAAAAAGTGATTTTCTAGAATTTTTGGAATATTTTTATATTAAACCTTGTAGAGCTATCTTTCCAATGGTACCTCATTTACCTTTTGAAGTCTTTGGATGCACCCGAACAAAATCAGGAAATAGAGATGGCATGATAGTGTCCCCTATTTTCAACCTAGTTTTCGAATCCTCTTTTTATCGAGACGTTCAAATGTCTCAAAAATGTGCCTACTTGATTCCCCCAACATTAACCCTTTTTTACATGGATCAAGATTAAAATACGAAAAATAGGATTTCATATTAAAATTTTTGCTAGTGTAGATACTCCAACTCCATTATTTCGAGGGGTATATCCCAACCTTATTTTAAATTAAAAATTCAAATTTTCTCTTTATTCCTAAATGTATTCCTAACTTTGGGGATACTCTCACCTCTTTTTTCATTAAAAATTCAAATTTTTACGTTACTCTTAACTATTTTCATAACTCTATTTTAAGGGATACTCCAACCTGTTAGACCTTTAGGTGGTGAATGAAATCAAGAGGGGGTGAATTGATTTCACAAAATTTTGATAAATTAAAATCTTGGTAGACAAACTTGAGAAATCCAAACAATAAACTTTTGGAGTGTGATTTAGTGAATGAAAAGAAATAGTCAAAGAAAAGGGAAAGAAGAAGCAAACGCAATGATTTATAGAGGTTCGGCCTCAATTGCCTACGTCCTCAACCTAGGCCTTACTTGCCTCGGATTTTCACAATTCACTAACTCAAATTGTTTACCTTTCAAGGACAAGGTATAACCTTTACACTCCCTATCTTTCAAGGCTAAGATAGAAACCTTTACCC
>JBBYHO010033711.1:0-11195 GCA_038382025.1 Adansonia gregorii
ATCTCTCTCTCCCTCCCTCTATATATATATATATATATATATATATATATATATATATCCAATTTATTCTTCAATATATAGAATAAATGTTTTGAAACCTAAAATACCTTATTATTTTTCCACCTTCAATATACCTAAATTTTCGACCTCCATCATGCTTCAATTTCTATTGTTTACTTCCCAAAAATCACCAGGTAAGGAATTATAAACTTGTATGCACCCCAAATGATGTTCAAACTCTTAAATATATCAACTTCGAGGAATTCAGTATATTAAGCACCAAACATGGCTTTTTTTTTTTTAGTTGCATGCATAAACCAAACCAGAAGGAAAAAAAAAAGAGTAAGTATGAGATTCCATGAACAGCTAAGCTTGGCATCAACAACATATTATGCAGGCATACCTTCTTTATATCCCTCAAAGCAAATAGTCCAATACAAATTTCTCCATTCACCATCCACTGCTCATGAAAAAGATAAAAACAATGGGAATAAAGGTTAAACCTTCTCGAAAGGAAACGAACATGCTCAAAGAAACATACTTTGAGAAGCAAATTTCAGTAAAACAAGACAACCATGTTTATATTCATGGAACACAAACATTAAAAAAATTAAAATAAGATTCACCAAATGGCATATGGAAACCAAACCCAAAGTAGTTGCCAAATTCAGACAGATAAAGCTACATGGGTCAGCAGGAAAAAAAACCAAATCAAAGAAGCTAAATTTATTGCAAACTTGATATTAATATTTGACATTAACAGTTAATACATTAATATATTATTAATATCAAAAATGATTTTGAAGCCCATAGTCACCAACAAAGCATAAAAAATAGAAAAGATGACCAGGATGCTCCTAGCGGATTTGGCGAATCACATTCCAAAAGAAAAGTACGAAAGAGCAACCCCTAAAATAAACTTTCCCACCTAATAAAGGGTTCCATGTAGCGGAGGTATCCTTGAATTACAAAAGTGATGGAAAGCAGACATTTCAGCAAAAGATTCCATCATCTATCATCCCAATCACAATAAAAGCAGATTGTTATAGTCCCATTTAATTTATTTTATTAGGAAAAAGGAATCCCATTCTCTTATTAACTGATTGATAACAAAAGGCCCAGGGTCAGATTCTAAGAATCCCATTTACCTTTTCGGTACGACAATTGGGATCACAACTGTGGTTAATGAAGCGCCCCAAATTACCTTTGACATACGCATCTATTACCTGGAAGAAGGGAAAATACATCCTTGAAATAAAGCATCAAAGTATAAATTGGCAGCAAATACATACAACAGAATAGACTATAATGTTACACAGAAGAAACTGAGAAAAAAAAATGAAAACATATTCAGGACAAAAGGATAATTAGAAATCTGCAGCAAACACAGGGCTGCAAGGGCAAATAAAGGGCGAATTTGAAACCCAAACCTAAAGTGTCAAGGAAACCACCTCCTCTTCTCCAGAGTATGCCCAGTTATAAGAGGTTTTATCATGAATAATGAATACAATCTACAGGGTAAATAAGAATAACGAACAAATATATGTTTCTTGTTATGTGCACAGAGAAAAACTAAGCACTAAATAATTAGATAACAAAAAAAAATACAGGCAATAAAGAGTTGCGTATTTTCTTCATTTGCAATTTCCTTTTGTGCTATCATATGCTATTTCAAAGTCAAATTATGTTTGTAAAAAATAACAAGTAAAAAAAATTTAAAAAGGTAAAGTGTACCATACAAACCTCACTGCCATTCAATGTCATGAAATAGAAATGCCTCTGACCCCTAGAGGCATACTCCTTTTGCCGAGCCTGATAACCTTGCATATCAAGCACCTGATGAACCACAGAATTGAAATCCCATTGGTAAATTTATAAATATAAGAAAGGATTCTAGAACTTAGAATCAGCATCATATGCATTTTAAACTTCTTCATATATTGTTAAATGGATTGGCAGAATAAGCACCACCAAACAATATATTTGATGGTGCTTTCAACAGAACAGCACCATAAGAGGTGGAAGCCTCAGTAACAATCTTTATTATGACTGGGGTTTAGGTATCATTTGCTTAAACAAATACAAAAATTTAATCTAAAATGGCCATGACTTGAATTTGACAATAATTTCAACAAGGCTGTTACTTCCTGATCAACAAGATCATATAAAACAAATCTTAGGTTACCTCTCCAATATATTCAATAAGGAACCGGCCAGCAGATATATTCTCAAGCATCCTCAGCCCAAAACCTTTCTTACCAAATCTGTCCCACATCATCTTTGCATATTTGCGCTTCTGGAACTGCAAAATAGACATTTCAAATAAATATCATTCTCTTCCCCAAAAAAAAAAAAAAAAATCCTCTTAGAAACACAGGCACAGAAAATGTATACTGCAAAAATATTTTCATTTTCATTTACTAAAAACAATGGAAGAACCTGTTGATTTGAACAAAGGTCCCCACATGGGCAGGTGCCTTTAACACATTCAATGTTCAGCATTCGGTTTAGGCATTCATCCCCACAACCAAGATTACCATCTGCAGGAGGTTTGCAATGGCAAACCATTATCTGCGTAAAATTTAACTGAAATGTTAATTGCAAAAACACAGGCCCAAACAATCTCAACCTAATAATAAGACAACGTAATTAGAGAAAAAAGTTAATTTGAGTTCTTTTTGCCCAATTTAGTGAAAGCCTGTATACCAATCGTTCTAACAGACTGAAAGATAAACTAAAGCAAGGAGAGAAAGGTGTCAACAAACTTAACCAAAAGACCGTTTATCCAGGACTTGGGATCAAATTCTAGTTTCAGCAAGGACTTAGGAGGGGAGATTAAATAATGAAAAAAGTCAAACCTCATTTGTGTAGCCTATACATTAAACTATAACAGGTGAAGATGTCAAAGTAGTTAAAATATAGAAAATACTTGCCATGACATCTCCCTAAAGAAGGAAGAAGAAGAAACAGAGTTGGAGAACACAAATCTGTTGATCACTTCCTTGATAAATAAAACTAACTTAGAAATTATACGGGTTCACTTAGTCAGCATAAGAACTTGGGTAAACTACATGTTTAATCACAAAATTTTTTGCAATTCTTTTTTTTTTCTTTTGGCCGCCAACTATAAAAATCATGATTTGTTCACCAAGGTTTCAGAAATTTAATTTTTTGGTCACTCAACCATAGAAGCTAACAGTTGGCAGACATGGCATTACCACATCATCTGACATGCCGGCCATTAGCTTCTAACGATTAAGCGACAAAGAAAATAAAATTTTGAAATGTTAGTGATCAATTGTCTTTTTTAATGGTGGGGTGACCAAAATGAACTATAGTGAAAACTTTAGTGACTAAACGTGTAATTTTAGCCTAATACCTTTAGGAAAGAAAAGGTGGAAATAAACAAGATTTACAAATTGCAAGAGTTGAAACGATTAATGTGCTTCCACATAAACTCATACTACCTTTAATAACCATTGATGTATCTTCCTATATTATCTCCATCTGAGTTGCATTTTATTTGAATCATGACAACCAGATCTTCAAACTGCTGTTATTTAATAATCTTTAGAAGTACCTGCCATTAGTTAAAACCAAAATGTTCCATCTTACAGTCCTACCTATTTTTTCATCTTGAGTAACCAGAGGAAGCCTCTAACCATTATTAGCATTACAATGACAAGGAATGATTATACTAGCAAGAATGAAGAACCTAACTGCAGACTAAATAGCATATAACTATTTAATGAAATCAAGTTAGGTTTAGACCTCATCAATGGTTTGAGTTTTACGGCCACGGTGCAAAAATTTGTTACTATCAATACGCCAAAAATGTGGTGGTGTTGGCACTGCAATAAATTGGAAAGTGAGAATCGAATATCAAAGAGGGAAGGAGCACAAGAAAAGAAAATCATTACACTAAAACATTTCTATCTAAAGTTCATTCATGCAGTTTGGCTATCAACAGCAACAAATATACCTGTCACACATTTATTTTCAAATCCTTTATCCAGTTCCTTATAGTTTAAACCATCACAACCATCTTCCTCAGCATCTGATATGCCCAACTCAGCATTAATATCTTCATCAGACTTCTCTTGAGGGATTGAGCAATCAGCAAATTTTTTATCCACGTTGTCCCCACAAATCCTTCCAAGTAAATGACAAAACAATTTCAAATTAAGATACAGTGCCTTTACCAGAGCAACCAGATAAAAACCACCAATGCCTTAGAAAGATAGGTCACAAACATGAGAAAAAATAAAAAAAAAAATAATTTCTATTTATCTAAATGACTTTCATGGAAACACGTATAAAAAGATACAAAATGAGAACACACTTTGTAATGGAAAACATATTATACAACATAGACAAGCCAGCAGAGAAAAAATCTGATCAGATAGTAAGATGCCACGTTTTATGAAGATTACAACATTAGAAGAACACCCTATTCTGTTTCTACAAGTCGGTCGAGCATGCGTTAGGCCTAGGTGCAATGCAACAAGCCACACGCACTACAGCTCAATCAAGTCTTCCATACAAACATTCTAAAGGGCCAAGGAATACAAAGAGCATAAAGAAATCTTCCAATGATGAACAGTGGACTTAAAACAGACAGGATACAGCATATCATTCTCCTACAACTTCCACCATTAAAACTTTAAGGGACAGTGGAAAATCCTAAGAAAGGATCAATTACTTCCATTCTATCAAGGATGGCCCAAAGGTAAAATCTGACTCTGAAGAAAGCAGACCGTTGCAAATATAGTAATGTTTCTTCCCACATTTCTTTTTGCTTTAAGCAAAAAAAAAGGAAGCATTCATCATAGATGTTAAAAGCATCCTGATTTAACTTGAGTAAAATGTGACTTAGAGTTCATAAATTTGCCTTATATAGAGCAGTAACATGCATCAGTTTGAATTTTGAGAGTGAAACTTATGGTGGCAATTATCTAATAAATTACTGTATTACACCCCAGAAAAAATGTGTACATATTTACCAAGCATTTTCCATAAATTCAAAAGAAGCAACATCCAGTTCTAATTTCACAAGTACCAGAACAAGGTTGAGAAAAGCATAAATCGAGTGATTATGATATGCAAGATCCATAGGTAAATAACAATTTGATCATTACAATTGGAAGATTCGTGGATAAATAATTGAAAAAGTGATCCATCCTATATCGAAGATGTGTTCTGACCAACTTACTGACTGTGGTCAATCATTTAAGAGACAACAAAACAAACGTGGAAAAACACTTATTGAATAACAATTTTCACATAAATCGCACTCTAAGATGATAAAGAGTTCTATGTAAGATAGTATACCAATTGCATGCCTCATCAATTGACTTGACAAGTGCAACTGGCAGTCGCCGCCATTTATGACAATCGTCACAACGCACCCAAGCATTATCAGGCTGTGCGCGCCGCTCGATGGCACCATCTGATACCAAGTCAACATTAACCGTGTCTGGAGATGCAAATCCGTTGCCAGTATATGAGTTCTCATTATCATCTGAAATATGATTTCCTGCAGCATCAACTATTGTAAAATTAATTACAACAAACACCAATTTCTTCTAATACAAAATTTACCCCATTGGCAAGGAAATAAGAATGGCACCGAATATCTGAAAAGATTGAAGAGATTACAATAATAATAACAAAGGAAGAACTGAGAAGGGAAAACAGTTCACATATAGCTCCCGTACCTGTTAGTGGGTGCTTTCCTCCTCTGGCTACAATCTCTTCAATAGAGCCTCTCTCCTTTACTTCGCTCTTAATACCTGACATCAACTCATCTTCCCTCTGCTTACAAGCATTTCCTTTCCTGCTCCTCACTGAACCAGAGACTCTGGACTTTCCGTTGCTCACTTCCTGAGATTTTGAACTTTTGGAAAGTTGAAGCCAGTTGTATTTAGAGGATGACAAATTTTTAATGTTCTTTGCATCTGGAACATGAGTACTACAACGTGCTTTCGCATCCATAATAACTTCCCCTCCCATGGCGTCTTCAGAAACTCCAAGCCCATTTTCTCTTGAAGAATGTTCAGCAGTGGATGAAGTAAGAGGCTCGATAGAAACAAATTCATCGCCTCTTTTTTCCGTTTTGCCTCTACAATTCTTTGACGATTTAGGTTTCCTCAGGCTGGCAGCACGAGGAGATCTATGATTATTCTTCTTTCCTCTCTTGCTAACCTTACTACTCTTAACGCCTCCAGGAAAAGCAAGAGCTCCAAAAGTATTTGAAACAGGATCATGCGACTCTTCTCGGTGTATTAAACCAACTTGGGCATCAGGGATTGAATTGATTACTTCTGAATCTGGTGAAGTTCCAGAATCCAAATACTTTTTCTGTATTGCTTCTCCAGACACTTCAGCCACTGCATCTGACTTACTTACAATGCAATCACCTGCAGCATCTTCAGCAGATTTTTCAAGATGTTCAGCACTCCCCAAAACATTATTTGTTGGTTTTAAATCCAAAATAGAAGCACCTAAGCATTTTTTCACCTTTTCTTGGTCCTCCTTGGATAGAAACTGACTTCCACTACCTAGTTCCCCTACTTTGTCTTCAAGAAAATTGGCCAATTTTGGAACTTGTAAATTGGCTTCCTTTCCAAAATTACTAAAACAAGTATCAACAGAAACAGAGGGATCAACCACTTCTGCAACCACACTATTCAGATTACTTGGAGCAACTTTCTTGCCCACTTTAATCCTAAAACGCAGGCAACTGGTTGAAGTGTCACTTAACCCACTTGACCCTTTTCTGTTTTGACCAGATCGATTTTTGCTTCGTTTCCCATTTCCTTGGCAACCCCTAGCATTGGATGGTTCTTGAATTGTCACTTCATCACACCCAGGGTCGTAATATGGCTCAAGAAATTGTGTAATATTACTGAACAATCCCCAGATGGAAGAACGACCTGGTTTGGATGAACAGCTTCTCTTTCTTCTTGAAGCTTTAAAAAGAAATTCTATACTTTCGTGTGGCTGTTGCAGCTTTTTGTTCCTGCAGTTCCTAGTTTCTCTATGAATCCTTCGACTTGATTTACTTTTTCGGCTGCCCCTTAGAGAAGAGGAAGATGCTGTAACATGATGTTTAGTTTCTGAAACACAATCAGCCTTGACAACATCCTTTCCTTCACTTACTCTTTGTCCGGAACAGTCAATTGAACTGCTAGAACTAATTGCAGCACAAGCATCCTTTGTCAAAAGATCAGATGGATCCAACCTCCCAGACAAGCCATTTTCAACAGCATCAAATGGCTGACGAGACAAGGAAGCTAATTTATCACAAAAAGGGTTCGCACTGACCTCAAACAAATCCTCTTCCGAGCTCCAGGTATTTGCTTTGGCATTTATTATTTCACTGGAAATCTCAACTTTTGTACCTGCAGCAACATCAATCCTCTCCTCAAAAACCTTGGCAACACCATCTCCTGATCGAACAATAATGTTCTTACTATCAGTTTGTGCGTTCTGCTTTGTGCGCAATGATTCAGCCCTATGTAATGTCCCCAATGAACTTACGCAACCCATTGAACCCAATAACTCAATACATATATCATCATTACTTTTAGTTTCTAAAGCTTTATTAAAACTTTCCAGTGAGAGATTACTGCTAATCAGATCATCTTTCTGGTTAAGCCAGTCACAACTACTCTCTGAATCACCTGCACCTTGTAAATTGGAAACTGTCTCAGCACAAGCTGATATCTCACTGCACATGTCAGATTCTATCATGGATGAAGCACAACCTTTCCTATCCTGAGCAGGACATTTGAGAGTGTTGCTATCCTCCTTGTCGTTTTGTTGAGCACCATCACCACTGCTACCAGTAATGGCTATTGATTCTGAAAGCAAGTTACTATCTTGGACAGATGGCATTTGGTAGCAAATTTTAGTCTCAATCTCAGCTAATATCTCGTGTTTTTCTTCCATAGCTACTTCCGCATAGGGACAAGAACTGCTAGTGTTGTCCGTATACCTGCGTTCACCAGTTACATTTACTAAATCAAAGGGCATTTTATCTTTCTGTGAAGGCAATATATGGTTCAGAACATCGGTGCTAGTCCTTTTTACCACCTCATTTTTCTCTTCACACTTGTCTCCCACGTCTACCATGGTCTCTTGCAGAATGGAACCACTAACACACTCATCCTTCCGCTTATCCTGTTTAACACAATTTCTTGGTGCAGTAGTCACTGTTTCCCGTTCTGATGGCATTTCACTATCATGTGAAGCATCATTTTCTGTGTTGTGATGGTCGACTTTATCCTGATTTTCAGTCAAACAAACCCCACCTTCATTGTACATATATTCCTTTTTCAAACCAACCACATTTTCACTGTTGCCTTTCATGTGACCTTCACAATTTGCAGAAATCTCTTTGTCACTGCTCAAACAAGCGGAATTTTCATCCTGAGACAAGTCTATAGATCCATCGATGGCAGTTGGACCATACTCACTTGAAGATAATCTACTTTTCAAGCACAACTGATCAGTTTCTGAATTATGAACATCAATCTTACCCTCATTCTCATTCAAACAAACCACATGATCATCACTCCTGGCACCCAACAATTCTCTTGAACCAGAAGGATCTACATTTTCACACTGATTTTCATTTGAATAAACTGCAGTATAACCATCACCTATCAATTCCCGAGGCCTAGAACTATCCACATTTTCACCCTGATCATCATTCAAATAAACCACCGTATCACCACACCTATCAACCATCATTCCCTTTGCACCAGAACCATACACATTCTCATCCTGATTTTCATTCAAGCATACCGTGCAACCACCATTCTTATCACTAATCGATTCCTCTGTGCCAGCACTATCTACATTCTCATTCTGTATTTCATTGGCACAAACTCTAGTATCACCACGCTTATCAACCATCAAATCCTCTAAAAAAGAACCATGCACATTCTCTCCCTGATTTTCATTCAAATAAAATGTGCTATCCCTGCACCTATCACCCATCAATTCCTTTGAACCAGAATCATCCACACTTTCACCCTGGTTTTCTTCAAAATACAACACAATATCATAATCCTTATCCCCCATCAATTCCTTCAAAACATAATCACCCAAGTGTTCACCCTGATTATTTTCCATACAAATCACACTATCGCCAGACATATCACCTATCAATTCTTTTGAAAAGGAACCATTGGCTCTTTTGTCTTGATTTTCCTTCAAACAAACTGTGCTGTCATGACATTTATTAACCATCAATTCCTTCAAACCAAAACCCACCATGTGACTCTCACCCTTTATTCCATCTCTGCAATCAATATCCCTACACCTTTCACAACCAGTATTTTCATCTTCACCCGGTTCACCAGCAGAATCCCCATTAGAATCAATGATAATGCAACCAGATGACACAGGCACAAGGTTTTCCATTGACTCAGACAGTGAATGTTGCTCTGCAGCAGCAACTTCACTCAAAGGTTCGTTAACCAAATTTGTGTTCTCACACGAACACATCTCAGTTCTTCCCAAACAATTTATCAACAATGCAGCAAACTCATTACTCCAACCTAAATAAGAAAAGAAAAATACAAATTTGACCCAATAATAATAATAATAATAAACAATTATATCCCCTTCACCGAAACAATGCACCCCCCAAGTTCAGCGCCAAAGAATCCTTACCTCGATTTTTCTCACCATATCGTTCTCAATAAAACCTTTTAAAAGGTTTTTTTTTAAAAAAAAAGATACCTCCGTCAAAGCTCGCTCTTATGAGAAACTCAAAAAAAAAACCCTAGAATCCCTCCATCTGCAAAAACCCCTAATCTCAGAATCCAAACAATAATGCAGATAGAAAAACATAAAGTGAAAAGAAAAAAAATAAACGGATAACACATTGAAATAGTTTAACGTGAAAAGAAATACCTGTTGAAAAAAAATGGAGAAAGTAAAAGTCAGAGAGGAGGAACCAGGCCGAAGAAGAAGAAGAAGAAAAGGCCGTTTTTTATATATTTTTTTTAATTTTTAATATAAATACTGAAAAGTTTTTTTCCGGGTTTTTCTTTTTTTTTTTTTTTCTTCTTGAGAGAGAAAGAAAGTGAATTCGGTGGCTCTCTAAAGAGCTTACAGCAACGAGAAAAAGCGAAAGACTAAAAGGAAAAAGGGAGGGGCCTGAAAGAAGGAAGATCAGATATTAAAATATCAATTTTAACCTTTCCTACCCTCCTTTTATAATAAAAAACAATATAAATAAATATCACGTAAATTATTAAATATATAAATATATATATATATACACGAAAATTTACATATAAAATATAATAATATTTTAAATAAAATTAAAGATGCTTAGAAATATACAAACATCCTTAAGTCTACTTTTGATTCGGTGATGAAAAATCTACCCATTTGACTGTTTGACCGGGACAACGTTACTCTCCTCTCTTTCCCGTTTTCACACGTTGTATTTGTCATCCGTGTTTTGTCTCGGACGCGCTGTATTTCTCTTCCCGTCCTCGCACGTTGTATTTGTCATCCGTGTCGTAATTTTTTATTTTTTTTTTAGAAATTTTGTTCCGTCTGTTTTTGCTGGCAATTCGAGAAATATTATAAGATTGGAAGAAAAAAAAAAACAGAGACAGAAATACTGTAAGAAACTATTATTTTGTATTTTGAAATTTTAATTTCATTAAATGTGTTTTTAATATAAATATAATTACATAAATTAATTAAATTAAATTATAAATTTGGTTAACAAAATTTTAGTGATACTTTATATTTAGTTTATGAAATGGAATAGCTATTTTGTGATCATGAAATAAAATAATTATATGCATAATAAAATTATATAAATAAGGTTCAAATCTTTTAAAATAATTTTTTATTTTATTTAAAATTAGAATATCTATTCAATATGAAATTTAAAATGATTATTCAGTAATTTTTCAAAATAAAATTATAATAAATTATTACTCAGAATAATTTTTCGATGAATCAAAAAGTCTAAAAATATGAATTAATATTTTTATTATAATAAACCAAATATACTATTAAAATTACTACACATACATAATAATATTTTTATATAATGTATTAAAATAATAAATAAAATTATTTGTAATTACATTTAATGCAGTATTATTATTATTATAAATAACTAATTAATTAACTTTAAAAATGTCGAGGGGGATTAA
>JBBYHO010033722.1:0-11194 GCA_038382025.1 Adansonia gregorii
CACATATAACTTTAAGCTTGAAGAAGGCAATTAAAAAGAATAAATCCTAGTTTAAAATAAGGTCGAGAGATCGATTACGTTTAGAGAAGGATTGACATCCCAAAAAAAGCTTAAGTAAGATAGTATTACTTAATCAAATATTATCATAAATTAATTTTATTAGAAGATGTTAATTTATCCTAATTACCTTATCCTAAATTAATTAATTAATAAAAATAAAAATGACTTAAACCCCAAATTAAATTAATCTTACATGATAAACGAACAAGAAAAAGACAGTCAACAATCAAACCAAATCAAATTAAAGAAAATGTTCATAAAATAATCATAATCAGAATAATAAATAAAAAAAATCATTACTCACCTAAGCAATAATAGATATAAAATTAACCTGGAACATATATATAAAACATCATCGAAATCAATAAAAATAATAATATACATGTGCAACAAGAGAACATAAAGTGGACATGTAAGCCCATGCAAAATGAACCTAAAATAATCATTAGAATTTAAAATATCAATATAATTATATAAACAAGCATATAATCATATATAATGAGCATAGAATAAAAAATAATTACAAACATTGAAACACATTTGTAACTACTAGACAACTGTATAGCGAGATGACGAGTCAGCGAATGGTGAAGCCTACTCGAATAGCAATTGTTTCCTTGGGTCTGCACAACTCGTTATGACTGAAAACCAAGAAAGAATAAATCGATCATCCCTTGAAGAAATTGGCACCGCCAACACTCCTTCCAACTATTTTGATGATGCTACTTTTCTCGACTGGTGGTGTGTTTTGTCTGTGTTGGAAAAGCTGAAATTTGCCTTTTTTTGTTTTTATAAGAAAAAAATTAGCGGAGTCTTTTGTTAATTTGGTTAGCAGTTTTTGTCGGAATCAAGATACTTCAATTTAATCACGTCTTTTCATATTAATCTTTAAATTTCATATTTTAATTTATCCAAAGAGTTTTATTTCCATCCAACTTATTTCTTTTTTTTTTTGAATTTTCATTTTATACTTTTTTTTATTTTTGATTTTTTGGTTTTTCTTGAAATTAAAATTAAACTAATTAAAATTGAAGCCAAAATTAAAGACAAAATTAAACCTAGACAAAAATGGGTGCCAACATTTGTACTATTAAATTCAGATTTTAATCCTTGTACTTTTGAATTTGTAACAAATAAGAAAAATTTGTTAACGGTGTTTAATAAACTATTTAAATGCTAACAAAATGTTGATGGATTATGTGATGTAAAATCATAAATTTTATACAAAATAGGTTTGGGGTTAGGGTTGGTTTTTTTTAGTATAAAATTAAAAATTTCACATCACATTATATGTTAGCATTTATCCGACATTCAAATGGTCTTTTTAACATTGTTAACTATTTTTTTATTTCCTAAAATTTTAAAAGTATAGAAACTAAAATACTGAATTAATAGTACATAAACTGAAATATTTCTTTCATTATAGTAGAGGGACTCCTAAAGAACTTATACTTTTTAAATGCCTTCCTCCTTTTTTTAATTGATCTACCTCTTGAATCAATCGGTCTAGTTCTAATAATACTGAATTTTATTGTGTTTGTAGTTAACATATATGATCTTTAGGTAAAAGGAACACTTGTGTTTCAAAAATTACCATTTAATTAACTCTCAATCTACATAGATTTCTACCATTTTCCATTTTAAATCATCCCAATGCAAAATAAATATATAGTATTGGTTTTTTGATTAATAAGGAGCTTAACCTTCATATAATCGACAGCTAACTCTGGTTTGAGGTTGTAAGTCGAGAAGATTGAGGAAGTTTTTGATGAGGTATCAAAATTTTCAATGCATTAAAATCTTTCTTTTCAACAATTTTTTGTTTTAAATATGTTTGATACTTCATATTAAATGTTAATAGCAGTAAAAAGTGTTCAATGAAATAAGTAGATAAATAGCTACTTATCACTTAATGTAAAACATATTCAGTCCATTTTATATTTCTTTAAAAAATATATTCATACTAATCAATGCGAGACATCTAAATGTCCTAAAAATGGCATTTAAATCCTTTTCCATGTATGTGTTCTCAATAAAAATAGGATGACATTCAGATGTCCAAGACTTGGCATCTGAATGTCCATGAAAAAAATTTCAAACAAGTTTGAAAAATGAAAAGGCATATGAATTTTGAAAAGATGGCAACCAAATACTCATGTTGCAAGAGTGATTTGAGTGAAAAATGACCTTAGACATTCGGATCCCCACCTTGGTAATGGCATCGGCAATGAATAACATATAAAGAACAAGATTCCTAAGGTAATTTACATTATGAGTCACTAAAATTAGTATCGATTTTCATCTAGATCTCAAGCCTTTAATTTCATCAAATTATATCACAAAATTCTATTATTAAAAATTAAGTGATTCTAACTTTGTTAAGTAATTCTAATGAAAAAACTGACTCAATGCAAACGTGATGTATGTTTTCTAAACATTATCTTATTGATATGCAAGCAAAAAATCATCTATGCATTCTGAGTCTTCTGTTAAAATTACTTAATGAAATAAACGTAAGTGACATAATTTATCAATAATGAAGTTTAATGATGTAATTTGATGGAATTAAAAGTTCGTGACTTACATAAAAGTTAATGCTAAGTTCAACGATATAAGATGTAAATTACCTAAAATTCTTTTTTTTTCTTTTAGAAAGTTACATTCAAATGACAGGTTGAATTTTTTCCAAGAATATTATAGTTTATTTTTCTGGCTTTTAATTCAAGTATCTCTGAAGGCAAAGCGTGAAAAAAAAGGGAGATGTGTTTCTTTCTAATGAAATATGCCATCAAAGTGTAATAGGAGTTAAGCCTTTTGTTTTTGGTAGTTTTAGACACCTAACTTTGTTCGGCCCCCAAATTAACATCGAATCAAAGCCTAGCCTAAAGAGCTTATTATCTGCGACCTTCAAATTAAAACCTATTTCTCGTTTCATAAAATAGTCATTGAGTCTCTTAAGACTATAATAGATTTTAATGAAATTTCTGTTAAAGAAATTCAATGAAAACAAAAGAATGGAAGGAAGGAGAAAAAGGAGATCAAACTCGACCTAATCACTTTTAAGAAAAACAAAAGTACTTTCTAATAGCATTTTGAATAATATAAGACGTAGATTATCATCTAGTATATCAATTCACAATAAAACATGATTTAAGGTAAAAAGTGATTAGAAAATAAAGCATGTAGACCCCACAACAAGAAAACTCACTTTTACCAGCATTTGTAAGTGTAAAAAAAACCATAAAAATGCCCTTATTTTTATCAACAATAGCTCTTTGACTGTTAGCTAGGCTAAGTACCGATAAAAATATTCAAGTAGTCAAACCACTGATGCCAGCACAACCATTATTTTTTCCTACATGACTTTTATCAGTGTTTCCTGCTCATACATTGTCAAAGAACCCATGATAAAAAATAAAATACACTGAGTTTAATATCCTTTTAAATTTCAATTGATATAGGTCTACCAAACTTTTTTTGGTCTATAAACCTACAAAACTCTACTATAAGTCATTTTACAGAAAAAAATTGTCACTACCATTAGATAACCATGAATCACATTGCTATTATAAGACTATAAAAACTTTTATAGATGTGTAAACCTTAGAATAAAACATGTTAGCTTTATTAACTTTAAATTGATTTCGATTTTGATATAACAATAATTTAAGCTTAATTAGCTTGCATCTAAATGATTTTGATCCTAGTATTTTTTCTTGAATTAATTTGAAAATAATTTGAAAAATACTAAAACATTTCAAACTCTGTTGAAGACTTAAAAATATATTCTTAATGTACATCTTAGTATAAAATATTTTTAAGATATGTTTTATAAGCCTTAAAGCCAAGAAAACATTTTAAAAATAGTTTTCATATGAATGTATCAAGACCCTAAGCTTTTGTACCTATACAATGCTTGGCAGTAGCTTAAGTACTTTTGGCAGTAGCTTAAGTACTTTGAATCCCTTGATTGTATGAATACAAGCATCATTTGTATCAATGCACGATACATTTCAAATTGTATCAATACACAATATATCAGTATTGATACATTGGCTTGTAATGGTCATATTTTTATGAAATGTATGAATACCCACCCTTAAGCAGTGATACATTAGCTAGTAACGATCATATGTTTTTATGAAATGTATTGATACCCATGCTTAACTGTAAACAAACATTTATAAACCTCACAATAGCTTTCCACTAACCTAATTAATGCCCAACATCCATAATTCACTATCAAGGAATAAATAAAGTCCACAACATTGCAAGCAACAAAAAGAGATACCAAGCTTAATCATGAAATTAACATGTAAGCTCAAAATTCTTTAGGTTCATTCTTCTCATCATATTTGTAATCACTTGTATTCTTCAATTTCATTTGTATATCTTTCTTTTTGTACTTAAACTCTAGCAAACACCTATCTATTTAAAGCTTTGATTTGTTTACGGATATTTATTTTTTTCACAAGGTATTTATGTGAGATTAATGAGATTACTAAAATATGTAGGTAAAATTCTTAAGGGAATCTAGCAGGTTTTGTCTCAGCCATAAAAGATAGCGTTGTAAGGTTAAATCTTAACTTCAAAGATAATATTTTCATTAATGGGTTATGAAAGTCTCCTTGGCAAGAAAATGCCAAAAAAAGAGGATATAGGCCCTCAATTCAAAGGCTATAACTCTATACATCAGGTAGTTGATCGTCTTACTTATAACTCATTTTTATCTTTATTTGAATTCAATTTTGATCAAAGTTGTTTTTTAGATTAGAATTTTTAAAGAATCAATTCACTCTATCTTAGTTTATTCTTTAATTTAAGCTAACAATTGATATCAGGGCACTAATCTCTATTGTAAGTCTAATAACCTTTAGAAAAGATCTTTCAAGTAACTCAAATGGGAAGTGCAAACATAGTGCTTAAAGCTTTAAAAAATCATATGAGATAAAGAGCCAAGATGAAGTATGTTTCATGGCCTTTGAGTTAAATTTAAATTTTATGAAACTTGAAGGCCATTCCATCATGAAACCTCCTCTCTTTAATTGAGACAATTATTCATATTGGAAGATAAGGATTAGACTTTTTGTTCAAGCCAATGACTATAAAGTATAGAAGGTTATCACAAATAGACCACTGATCTTGAAGAAAAGGACTAGAGATATTGTTATGCCAAAAAAAAATGAGTGGGATAAGCAAAATACTAAGATGGCATAACTTATTACTAAGGCCATACACGTACATTTTTATGCTCTAGGCCTTCGTGAGTACAATAGAGTCTCATTTTTGTGACAATACTAAAAAAATGTGGGACAAGTTGGTAATTACTCATAAAGGAACAAATCAAGTCAAGGAATCTAAAATTGGTGTGCTCATAATTGACTATGATTTGTTCAAAATGAAGTGAGATAAAACAATCAAGGAAATGTTCAACCAATTTACAGGTATCATTAATGGTCTTAAGGCACTTGGGAAGACATATCCAAATAAGGATATAGCGAATAAGCTTTTATATAGTCTTCCTAAGTTTTAGGAAGCAAAAGTGACTGTAACTAAAGAGTCTAAGGATCCTAACTCACTCTCGTTGGATGGACTCATAGGTTGTCTTCTAACTTATGAGATGAAAATCAAACATGGCTAAGAACCACCAAAAAAAGCTAGTGTAGCTTTCAAATCAACCACTCAAAGTGAAAAAAACAATGAAAAAGTTGAGCAAGAGAAGAAATAACCATGTTTACTAAGAGGTTCAACAAGTTCATGAGGATAAACAAAGCTAGAAAACTACTAAGAAGAGAAGTAGTGAAAATAGAGTCAAGTAAGAAAGCAAAGAAACCCATAATTTACTACAAGTGTAAGAAATTAGGTCACATTAAATTTAAGTGTCCATTGTGGAAGAAGTAAAACTAAAGAAGGAAAAAAAAAGGCTATAATGGCTACATGGAGTGATAGTGATGCATCTGAAAATAATGGCACATCTAACAATAATGATGATGAAATAGCTAACCTATATCTTATAGCTCTTGTTGAGCCCAAGGTATCTTCTAATGTTAATCCTTATATATTTGATGAATTATTAGATGCCTTTGATGAATTAGCATTAAAATTTAAGAATATGAAGTTGAAAAATAAAAAGATGACTTCTAAGCTTAAGAAAAGAAACGAATCATTAACCATGATAAAGAAATATCTTGAAAAGAAAGTTGATTATTTAAAAGTTGATATTGATGACTTGATAAACAAAAAAAATACAAACTTGCATATCTTATTTTCTAGATTTTATATGGGGCAACGGAAGCTAAATAGCATGTTAAAGGCATAAAGAGCTTTCATTGACAAAGATGGATTAGGCTATAATGGCATCGAAAAGGAAACTCATTTGAATAATTTCTTTGTAAAACCAAATAAATCATATAATGCGTCTAGCATGTGCACCGATTGCCATAAATTAAGACATACATATCACTCTTGTCCTTTAGATGTTGTCACTTATAGAGTAAAGTCGTTAGAAGTGTGTCGCTTCCTAATAGAGTTAATATTTCAAGCTAAGATTGCTAAATTAAAATGGATCCGGAAAGCAAAAGAATTATGAACACTAATGCTCCACAATAGAAAAAAATTTTAGTACGTAAAAAAATATGACTTTGTATTGGTAAAAGGATTAGCATTGCTTTAAGGCTAATTTAACAAAACCTTTATAATGGATGCTTAAGACAATTAATTAGAGATTAAATTCAATTTTTGTAACTAAATCCCAATGATGGTGGAGATGTTATCTTTGTGACAACTCAAAGGGACATATTTAAAGCATTGGAACTATTGGTAACAATTTATCATCTAAATTTGGAAATGTTCTTTTTGTCAAAGGTCTCGAGTATAACCTTCTTAGCATTAGTTAATTGTGTAATAAAAGCATAAAAGTTATCTTTGAATTTAGAGGTTGTCAAGTTATTGATTCAAAGTCAACAAAATTGTTTTCATAGGACATAGATAAGAAAATATTTATATAGTGTATTTGGATGATTTATTCTCTCAAAATTTTTGTCTTATTGCCAATAATGATAACATATCTTGGTTGTGGCATATAAGATTAGGACATGCTAGCATGAATGGGATTTCTAAGTTATGCAGAAAAGACCTGATTATTGAATTACCAAAAATAAAATTTGGAAATGATAAAGTGTGTGATGCATGTTTTCAAGGAAAAACATAGGAAAGCTTTATTCGAACCTAGAAATATTGTTTCAACTATTAGAGTATTACAATTGATTCATATTGATTTTTTTGGTCCTACTAAGACATTAAGCTTTGTTCGTAAATAGTATGGATTTGTCATTATGGATGATTATGCTAGGTTTACTTAAGTTCTCTTTTTAAGCTCTAAAGATGAAGCCTTGGGAAAATTCATCACTTTTTGTAAAATTATTCAAAATAAAAAAGGATAGTTTTTTAGGTTTAAGAAGTTATCATGGAAAAGAATTTGAAAATCTTGGTTTTGGCAAATTGGTAATGAAAATGGTATTAGCTATAATTTTTCAACTCTTAGAACTTAATAAAATAGAGTTATTAAAAGGAATAATAAATCCTTAGAGAAAAATGGGCATGACCATACTTTTTGAAAATAATTTACTAAGATATTTTTTAGCAAAATCAATAGGCATTTTTTGTTATTTTATAAATAGAGCTACGGTTTAGCCAACTTTAAAAAAAACTTCGTATGAACTTTTTAGAGGAATAAAGCCTAACATTATTTATTTTCATCATTTTAGATGTAAATTTTTTGTATTAAACAATAGAAAAAACAATCTTAGTAATCCAAATCAATGAGTAAAAACTAGATCTTCTCTTAGAAATGCATGCAATTATGTGGTTTTTCTTTCTCTGATTGAACCTAAACATATTGATGAGGCCTTAGGAGTGATCATTGGATTATGGCCATGCTAGAAGAGTTGAATCAATTTAAGAGAAATAAAGTTTGGAATTTGGTAGAGAGACCTAGTGACTATGATATCATATATATTAAATGGATCTTTAGAAATAAACTTAAAAAGCATAGAACCATTGTTAGAAATAAAGCTAGATTAGTAACTAAGGGGTATAGTAATGAAGCTAGTAGAGAAAGGCTTATTTTTGAAGGATTATATCAGATGAAAAATATCTCCAAAAAAACTTAAACTATTTTCAATGCAATTGATCTTTTTTTGGTAGAATTTCAGTTTAAAAAAATATTAAAAGTATTTTTAATGAAAATTGTATTGGAAAATGTTAAAATCCATTAAAAATAAATTCGTCACATAACTCTTTGTTCACACCAAATTTATTTTTGATGGAATTCGACATTTTTTTATGGATAAATCTGTTCAAAAAAGTAATTTCCATAATTAAATAAAAATAAATATTATTTTTATTTCATTCGAAAAAAGTATTTCGATGGGAATTTTCATTAGGAGGTGAATCAAACTGGTAAAAATTTTTTTCAATGGAAAATTCCATAAAAAAGAAACAAAATTCCATCAAAAATACTTTTGCCATAAAAGTCAATTATCAACACCCCTTTCTCATTTTTCCTCTAATTCCCAATTTGTTTTCTCTTAAACTCTCTCTAGTTTTTGCAATTTTAAGTTTTTTTTTTTAACTTTTAGAGTTATTTTTGCTAGTGTTTTTATGATTTATTGTTTTTTGATTAATTGGTTTGCCTTTTTGCATGTTTACTTGATTTTTTTTGTCTTTTAGCTTCTTAATTGTTTCCTCTATAATTAATCTAGTATTTTTCTTTTATTATTATATTTAATGATTTTTTTTGTAATTGATGTTGCATACATTTATGTTTATTTATATTAAAGTTTAGGGTGTTATTAGTTAAATACTATTTTTAGATTAATTTTTACGAATTTGTAGGATTTTTTTTGTAGATGGCTTAAAAATAATGTTAGGATATTTTATGAGTATAAAAATATTTATGTTTGATTTTTTAAGTAATGGCATCTTTTCTTGCTCTCATTGTGGGTTAACTCATCGTCCTATTATTTATCGTGCTATAGAAAACATAAGTTAAATTTTGTATAAATTTAAATAATTTTTTATTTACTTAATTGTGCTATAGACAAATGGATTAATTTTTAAATAATTTATTGTTTTAATTTTATTTATGTTGTTATACACAATTAATTTTTAAGTATAAATTTTAAATAATTCTTTTAAGTACATATTTATCTTTTAAATAAATCATTATTCATTTATAGGTATGATTAACTTTTTTCTTATTGTTGTTATAGATATGATGCAACCTACTAATAATGGTAGAGGTAGAACTTGAGCGGTTGTCAATCTCAACTGGGTGCCATTTTCTAAGCACTTAGAGCAGCTACCATACATCATGGATCTACAGATGTAAGGATGTTCGTGACTATTGAGCAAGATCCACCTCCATTCCTCATGATGCCTTCATAACTGGGGGATGATATAGATCAATATCTTTCATTTGATCTTCCAGACTTTGAGATGGATAAGGGTTGATCAGACATGTTGGTATGTCACCACCTACAGCGAAAGCAAAGGCGATTGATCCTGTCACTACTTCTTAGCCTAAGGTAGGTAATCCATCCACTGCACTAACTAAATGGTGTAAAGGTCAGACTAAGACATTACTGTCTACAGCTAACATTACTGATAAGTTTCGGCTTATGATATTAAGAAACATGTAAGTTTAGTAATAAATTTGTTGCATTAAATTAACTATGATTAATTGTTGTATCTTAGCAATTGTCTAGTTTTATTGTAGGACTTTCGAGCCAATCGTGAAGACCATCATTGCTACATTGATTAGGCAGCATTAGAATGCACTATGGTTGACCATGAAAAGATTCTTGCTACCCCAAAAGACCATATGTTCAGTATTTTTTAGGTAAACTTTCAATTATAACTAGTTTATACTTAAGATTTTAATAAATTTCAAAACATAACGGATTTTTCTTATGTACTAATTACTTTTTCACCATGGGGTAAACGACATGTAGAACAAACACCTATGGTATGAAGATTATTTGAGGCCATTGGAAGGGAATGGTTTAAAGATATGGTGAACATGGAGCACAACAATGCTTCAAAAATCTTCTAGACTACTCGTATTGAGGATTGCAAGGGTTACCAATGCAACTAGATCAAAGTCCCTATATAGGACTAGCTGCTCGAAAAATTGATTTGATGCGTAGTGGAATTTTTAAAATTTTTAATTTGATCATATTAAATATTATTATTATATACCATAAAACCATCTTTATTAGTTACCCAAGTTGCAAATCTGAAGATGCTATCCAAGAATTTCGTGTGAAAGCGTCAACCAATTAGCTTTCTCTACTATTTGTGCAATTTTTAGATGGTAAAGTGTGTGGGTACTCTTTGTCTTGATCAACCCTAAATTCATATAGCTTGATTCTCCTTAATGACCACTTTGTGCCACCAGGTATAGAATCGCAAGACATCATGATTAGGAACCTCCAGGTGTGGTGCCAAGTTCTAAAGCAAAACTCTATGTATAAGGCTCTTATTTATATGATATGACAACGTAGTCCTAATTTTAATTTTAATTAAAATAATTATTTTATTAATTCCATAAAAAACCTATATGTGGCACTAACCCTAGTATAGGTGACCACTATAATTTAGCCTAAATAATGTCCACGGACAAAATGTTAGCCCAAATTTAATTTGTGGAATTTAACTCGTTTAATCTAAATACTAGTTAATTTTAATTAAATTGTTAATTTTATTTAGCCCGATAATTTTCAATAACTCTAATTCTAATTCGAAGTAAAATCATGGCAATTTTATTAAAATAAATAAATAAGATAATTTTTTAATTTATTTAGAATGTTATTCATATCTATTTAACTTAGATTAATTGTTATATTTATCAAAAGATAAATATAATTAATTAAAATACTAGTTCTTGTCTAAATAAATATTTTATCAAATTAAATAGATGTATTCTAAATAAATAATACCAAAAGATCATTTTCATTTATTTATTGAAAAAAAATGCCCATACTCCTGAAGTGAGTGAATCTGGCGTACTACTTCACCATATTGAGAATCTTCTGTCTCTGATTACTTTGGTCAATAACCAACCATTAAGGAA
>JBBYHO010033754.1:0-11194 GCA_038382025.1 Adansonia gregorii
AATAAAATCATTTTATAGGTGGAAATAATTTTTGAAATTGGAAAATCACTCAATGAGAATTAAGCACTTTCTAGTTTTATACCGATAGCACATATAGGAGAAGTGGCATAACAGATGTTGAAAAATCATTTCAAACTCATTTAAAATTGTTAAATCGCAAATGATATCTTTCCAAAAATAGAATTCCATGAATTTTTTTGGAAAATATCCAAAAAAATCATTTGGTGAGCCAAAATAGCCCAAATAGAATGCAAATCACTGATATATGAGGCTCCAAACAGCATTGGTTTGAAAAATCATAACTCCCTTATCTGGAATGATCCAAAGGCAAATGAGATACTGTTAGAAAGGTAATTCAATTCCTTTTAAGGTAAAAATATCATTAAATTTGTGAAAAATTGTTTAAACATGATTTTCAAGTCATGGTTATAGAGCTGCCAGTAGAAAATAAGAAAATTTTTAGTTTTTCGAGTTTCCTAGAACTAGACTTGGATTATGGACTTTTGAATGTCTGTTAAAAAAGAGGGGTAAATGACAAAGGCTTTACAAGCTCATTCATGCAATTTCAAAGTAGTTTGGGATGATAGAGTAACCCTTTAATGATGTCACTAGCAAGAGGCCTTAGGCAACAAAATCAATGTACAAACAACTTAGGAAAAGTTAAAAAAACATTTTAGTTTGAAAATTAGAACATTTAGCCTAATTCAACCTTGAATCCAAAAATGGAAAGCTAAGTTTTCTCTAAGATTGGAGGACTAATTGATAGGAAACCTTGAATCCAATTTAACCTCTATTATTTAAAGTTGAGATAGATTTAACTTAAGGGTTTTTAGAAAACAATTTTTTAACAAATATCAAACAAGCATTTTGACAAGCATGTAATGAATTAAATACGGCATTCATGGCAATAAGCATGGAAAGCATGTTTAAACGAACAAATATAATATTTATGCATGAAAATGATGATAAAAGTACAAAGAGATGAATAGGAAGATGCATAGAAATGTTAGTTTCATGAATGATATCAAGAATTGTGCCATGAGAGTTGATATGAACATGTTTAGACAAAGAAAGCTCATTGGAATCTTCAAGATAGCATTAAAAAGCATGTTTCCAATATGAGCTGAGCATACAAGCATAAAGAAACATCGTAGAGAAGTTAAGAAAGCATCAAAAGTCCTAAATCTACCACAACTAAAGCCATAAAATATACGTGACTCCAAAGAATACTATCATGATCACATTGATTTGGCTCATTAAATGATGAAAATGCGAAAGACAAGTGTATGAATAGGGAAACAGTAAAAAGTATACCCAAAAGCTTAGCAACCTTGCTAGTGATGTTTAGCAAAAAAGTCTCTACATTTTAGGTCACTTTTTTCCATTTTTTGCTATTAATTAGCAAGAAAGGATGGCCAAGAATGAGCTTGATGGTTTAATATCAATAAAGGTTGAATTTTGCAAGGAAATGCGAAAGTAATAGAATTAATTTCAACCATTAAAACTTAGAAAAGGTAAGGTACTTAAGACATTTATGATGTACAATAGGGTGTGTCATTGTAACAAAGAACATGTTTTCTACATTTTTTAGTTGATGTACAGCCTTGGTAGTAGGAGGAAACCATGCATGAGCTAACATAATGAGTAAAGTCTAGCTTTTCCTTCATTAATCCACATTATAATATGAATTGCCCTTGGAACAAGCTTAATGAACCATTCAAAAATGTTATAACCTAATGCCTAAAGCCCGACAAATCAAATCCACATGATCTTTAAGAAGTTATGTCGAGATTGGATGATTTTTGGACCTAAAGTCGTTACTAAAATTTTGTTTTAGTGTCATGGTTCAAAAAGGTCAAAATGTCACAAACTGGATGAATTTTGCCTCTTTATATCAATATAAAGAATTTTTGTATCTATAACTAAAGCAAATTTCACCCAGTATATCGATACATTAAAGAATGTATCGATACGTTAAAGCTTCTATCGATACAGCCACTTATATATTGATACATTTAGGCCAAATCTCATGATTTTAGCTATGAAGTAACTCTGCATCGATACAAATGCTAAGGAATCAATACATTTGTCCAATGTAATGATACATAGCCTTCTGTATCAATATAAATAGTGGATTATGGATTTTAATGATATGGAGAATAAAATTTGATGTGTATGGCTGCAACTGTCTCTTACCCAAAAAATAAATAAGGATCCATATATACAATATTAAAAAGCATTCAATGAAACATGCTTTGCCTTTTTTTTCTCCCAAAATTTAAAGATCGAATAATCTCTGCTACGATGGTGATAACAAGATTGATACCTATTAAGTTGACTCTAAAAGGTTCCCAAATCACTTCCCTATCTAGTAAAGAGAGCCGAGGCACACCAATCTTCAGCCAATCATAAGAATGGTAGAATAGGTTTAATTCAAGTGGATGTATTTTGCTTTGCCTATACAAATAAAAAGAATACCATAAGAGCATAGCTACTTTGCTCCAAAAAAGATACTATCAGCCCAAGGGTAAAGAAAAGATGCCACAAAGGATAATTAGCTCACTTTAACCTAATAAAGGTGTTATTCTTTCTTCGAGTAAAGAATGGTTGAGAGTTTAATGAAAATTTTAGTGCATGATGTGTGTCAAGAAAACAATCAAACCTTTTTATTTACTCTTTAGTACCACTTTAAAAAAACTATCATATTCATTTTTTAAGTACGAAATAACCCTAGCAATCATAAAAAACAAAAAAATGCAAAGAGTGATGGCAAATAAATGCCATTTATAAAGAAGATAAAGAAAGGGGGTTATAAATAAATAATCACTAAAATTGAATGAAACCAAGAATAATGATAAAATTTAGTTAGTTGCAAAGCTGTCATAGTGTGCATCTCATGTGGCATGCTACAACTTAAAAACAAAAAGAGAAGGAGTTTGCCTTTGGATTATCCCTTGATTAGGATTTGAATTAGACGTGATTAAGGAAAAGTCCAGGGGAAGACCATCAGATGAGTCGCTTATCTGATTGATCTTCGGTGGTCATTCCAGAATTACCATGACTTAGAGTTGCCACCGATCATTTTGGGCTAGATATGACCAGATACCTATTAAAACCTTTTGAGTTATAAAATTTAAAACATTGATTTTATGAACTACATATACCAAAGATGATTTTAGAAGGGCCTGAGAGATGGTTATGCGTGAAGAAGGATTAGCACCCCTATGATGCCCAAAATTGGTACCATTTAACCATAAATTATTGAAGTCTTAGTTTTCCCTTGGCTTTTTATATAGTCATATTTATATGTACTCCTTTTCATATAAATGCAAAATTTTAAATAATAAATTTTAGTTTTCATGGTAAAAGTTTAATTATTATCTCTCTATACAACCCAAGAGGGTGGAGAAACATGGCAAATTCGGTAAAATAAGATCAGAATTTATTTAGAAAAATATACTTTATGTCGAGCATTTGAGGGATACTACACAGAACATTGCCTCAGGTTCAATGAAATTTGTTTTCTTGAAAGCATGATTGCAAATCATCATCAAGAAGAGAAACCAATTGGTAAAACATAAAGAAATATAATAAAAGTTGCATTAATGATGAATACATAAGAAACATAAAAAAGAGGAATGGTAGGGAAGTATCTCGTAATTGACCTGGATTATTGAGGAATAACCAAATTGAGAATGTTCGATAGCTGTTTTAGTTATAAAAAGTTTAACAAAAGGTTCAATGATGCTCAGGGAGAAGAAAATTTAGATTTTTGACGTATTTTTGAAAAGAAAATTATAGTATCCCTATGGAAAGAAATAAGGTTGGAGAATCCCCTAAAGAAAATAAGGTTGGAGTCTACCTTTAGAGAAAACAGGGTTAGAATATCCTTTAAAAATAAAGATTTATAGTGATTTTTGGAAATCAAAATTATATATATATTTTTGAAGAAGTAAGATTTTAAAATGGAAAATCAATTTTTTTAAAAAGAGGGAAATTAATTTTGAAAACATTTTTGGGATTTTGATCCGAGCCACAAAGGATCGATGCCATGGCTCATGATTCCATGAAAAAGTTGTTAAATGCCTTTTGACCCATTCAAGTTACTAGAAAAGATAGTTTGAGAAAATCTAAGTAAATTTTCTTGAGTTCATCAAAAATAGGGTGCAA
This sequence comes from Adansonia gregorii, assembly GCA_038382025.1. NCBI lineage: Eukaryota > Viridiplantae > Streptophyta > Magnoliopsida > Malvales > Malvaceae > Adansonia > Adansonia gregorii. The sequence continues at coordinate 4,171 of JBBYHO010033754.1, forward strand.
CATCACACTATCCAATTTCTCAAATTTGTTTAGGTTTGGTTCGATGTTTTCTAGTGGCAAATAAGGCACTATTGGAAAGGTAACTCAATCAGGATTAATGTAAAAATATTTCAAAAATCCTAAAAAATTTTGAAATAAGGTCTGAGTTAATATGGACAGCAAATGCAAGGAAAAAAAGCTACAAACTTTGAAAAATCACCAGGACTCCATCAAGATCATTAAATCATAAATGATACCATTTTGGAAAGGAAATTTTATTCACTTTTCTGGAAAAAATTCAAAAAGTTCAAAAAGATCATTTGATAGGCTAGATTCACCTAAACTAAATATGATCACTAATTCTAAGGGTTCCAAATATCAAAGATTCAGAAAAATCATAATTTCCACATTCAAAGTGATCCAATGGAAAATGAGGTATCATTGTAAAGGTAATTTGAAGCCCTTTTAATGAAAAATGCTATAAAATTTAAAAAAAAAATCACTTGGAATCCAACAATGTTTTTTCAAGTAGAGATCATTATGGTACAGTACCAATATAGAGGTTTCTTCGGGTTAAGGTTCTTATGGTCATGTGTCAAGGTATCAGACATGTGAATATCCAATCAACGAGGTCCATGGTAGTGAAGTAATGGAACAATCCAACTCCTACAGAGTAGGCCTTAGAACTATCCGCTATTTGCTCTAGTAGTTATGATAAGCTCGAAACATGACTTAAACTAAATATTTGAACACATTTTTTTTTATTTTGGATTAAAACAAATTTATTTGGCCTAATGAGGCCATGATTCCAAACATTCATATTTGATATATCCCCAAGATTAAAGAACCAATATATTGAAAACATTAAATCCATTTTAATCCCTTTTGATTAAGGTTAGCATAGACTAAACTTAGGGTCTTCTTTGAAAACAGATTTGCACAAGCATCAAAAATGTATTTCAACAAGAATATGATGAACTAAACTAAGTGAAGATATTAGACATGAACAATCACTAAAAACAACAAACTATCGATGCACTTTAACAAGGAAATCATAGTGAAAATGTATCCCAAGGTATGGTTAAGATCAAACTATGCTAGGCTAGATATTCACACATGAAATGAAAATATTAAGATCAAGAAAAACATGGCAAGAATGTATGAGCAAGGATTGTTTTAATGTCAACGAGAAATATGGGATTCTAATTCATGAAAACACCATTGAAACATCAAAGAATCGTTAAAATCCTAAGGCTACCACAAACAAAGCCACAATAATGCATGGAAGACTTAATAGGATCATAGAAACAAGGAGGTTCACTAAGATGATGATGATGAAGAAAAAAACATAAAATGAAAGGAAGAAAAGATAGAAAGTATTCCCGAATGGAAGCTTAAACTTCTACCTATATCTTTAAATAGCAATCCAACAACTTCTAGCTCACTTTTTTCTTTTTGTTTTTGCTATGGATTAGCAAAAATAGGATGAAATGAAAGAGTTATTGGTTACCATGGTTATGGAAGATAGTTTTTAGGTCAGAATGAGGGAAATAAAGGGTTTTGGAAAGGTTTTTGGAAAAGTGGAAAGGAAGCTACAGGAATATAGTTTTTTTAGGAGAGCTTGAGATTTTTGTTTTTAGTGGTTGATGTCAAAAGTTTCCTTGACTGAGTAAAAACTTGATTATATAATGGATAATTTTAGCCACTAAGATGAGCTAGTAATGGGAACATATATGACCTTTGGCATGTACAATATGATGACTCACTATTCCAAGGTAAAACCTTTTAGCATTTAATTGGTTAATCTTAATTCTTGCAGGCAAAGAAAACCATGCATTAGCTTATCAGATGAGTAATCTCAAGTTTGTCCTTCATAAAACCAGAGTTCTCATGAAATAACCTTATGCTAAGGTTAATAGGCCTTTTTAAAATGTGTTAATCTAATATTTAGATCCTAACAATTAAATCCACATGATTTGTGTGAAGTTATGTCTGATATTGGATGCTTTTTTGGGCCAATGTCATGACTAAATTCAAGTTTTGAAGTCATGATACAAAGGGAAGAAATATGTCTTGAACTAGGCCAAAATTAGCTTCGTGTATCGGTACATTGAGTTTTATATCGATATATTGAGCAAAAACCCAGAGTGTATCGATACTTTGAATTTGGTGTAGATAAGCATGGTATATCAATACCAGCAAGCCTGTATCGATACCAAGCTTGTCGTATCAATACATACACTCCTATATCAATATTTATTGGCCAAAAATCATGATTTTAGCTATGACATATCCGTGCATCGATACAAGCACCCTTGGTATGAACACTTTTCAAGTATCGATACCATGCCCTTTGGTATTAATACGACTAGTAAAATTTTAGAATTTGATGATGCAGAGCCTTGCATCAATACCTCACATCTATATATCAAAACATACATACAGAAACATGAATTTTTCTTACCTTTGACTTTTTAAACTCTTTACCTTAATTGATAATAGTGGGAATTTGACTTGTGGTTCTTTGGATGACCTTGATGGTAACTTGAATGATAACTTTTGATACTTTGAATGTTGGCTCAAACAAAATAGGGTTTTTATAAAGTATGCCAAATTAGAATGCACCTATTAACCTAGATTCATATGTCTTGCCTTATAGTTGATCAAAATCCAATGACCTTATTTTGACTTTTTGAGCTACTCTACTTTTCTCTTTAAAGTCTTACACTCTATTATGGAATACCCTATGCCTCCAGTGTGGTAGCCATAAGCAACAGTGGTGTCATGGCCTTTTTGGTGGGGTGCACTTAGAGGCTCAGAGTAAATTATCATAACTAACTGATCCTACATAAGTCAAGGGAGTAATTTTGTGTATGATACCTACATCAACTTTATAAGGATTGTATCACAACTGCACTACTGTCTTTTTTGACTATTTCCTAACCACTTTAGTTAATCGATAGGTCCGATTAGAACCATGGGCGCTAAATTATGCATTGAAAGATACTTGTAGGTAAAAACTTAAGTTAGGATTTGATGCAACATTACCCCAGCTAAGTGACCCATTGGCTTACAATATATGAGTAATGCATGGTAATACCCTTAATTAGTTGTCTTTTATAAATTAAGGCTTGGACCTCTTCTTTTTTATTTACAAATACCTTTATTCCCTTAACTTTTTGCATTTTGTCTCTTTTGATCCTTTCAACTTTTGATTTCATTCTTAATCATTTCTCTAGATGTAATTAGGTTGGCAAAATTCCTTGTAACATTCTCTATGAGCTTTTCACAGAAAGAGGCATGCAATGTTTCCATGAAATACCAACTCATATCTGTTTGATCAAATATGGATGTACTTGTATTACCTTAGCCTTTCATCTTTGGCATATTGTCGAAAGCCTTCAAAATCCTTTTTCTCTATTTTTATAAGGGAGAAATGATCGAGAGCCCAATAAGAGATGTGTTGATATTGATTTAGAAAAGCCTTAGTGAGGTAGGCCTACAATTAGATTTTAGCTCTTTCTAGCTCATTGTACACTAGGCTACTACCTCAGTCTAGGTATTTTGAAAACAATAATCTAAAGTTTCTCATTATCATCATATCTGATAATTTTTTTACATACATTCGAATATGATTGGGAAGATCAGTGGTTCTATTGTACTTTTTGAAGTCTGGCACTTTAAACTTTGGAAGGTGATTAAGTTTGCCTCTAGACTAAGGGAATTGACATCTATAGCCCCAAACCTATCTATTCCCTTTATGGCCTTGAGCCTCTTTTCCAGATGTTGATTTTGTTGGTATCCTCGACTGTACTAAAGAGTTTTGAACTCTTTAACCTCTTATGTTCCACTAGAAGGTCTGAGTTTAAGACTAAATAAGCAATCAAGGAAAATTCTACACTTGTCTATGGTACCTTAGGAGTAAGTATGGAGTTATTACCTGGTTCATATAGATGATCAAGTGTTTTGGCAGAACTAACGCTTGATGAGTTCACTACTTTTAAGGTATCCCTTTTTATGTAGGCATAGCTTTAGTGCTACTAATTGGATTAGTTTCAAGATTGGCCTATTCTTTTCCCATTTTCGTAGTACTACTTAGCCATTATAGCCATCATTGTTTCTATTAGCTTCATGACTTGATCTTGCATCTTATCTTGCCACTAGAGCATTTGATCTTATGACTTCTTATACATGAGTTCAAGTCTCTCTAATAGGCTCAAATACTTATCTTTCATGACCAACAGTTTTAATCAATCTTGAAAACTCTCTGAATGGATGACGATGTTTTCATAGAAATTATTTCACTTATGCAAACTACCATTCTACCCTCAGGTTTCTGTGTCATGAATGACTATATGTATGCATGTGTGTAAGTGAATGCAATGAGAATATTGATGTAAGGTATGAAAAGATGTTATGAGCATGAAAATGTCATCATGGAAATTTCCTTTTAAGATTGTAGATAGTATTATGGTTGATACATGGAATATATGAAACATATAGAATATACAATAAAATGTTATTACCAAAGAGAGCTTTACACTAATAAGATCCAAGTTTTTATTAAAGGTGTGAAAAAGTACTTTAAGGAAGGTAATATGATGCTTGTGCATCATCACGTCTCTAAATTTGCTATGGCAGTATGGTTTTTAAGGAGGAAAAAAAATCTATAAATGGATGAATCATGCCCTAAGCCTTGTTTAGGAGACATAAAGCTAACAGGGCAGGAAGCCTATTTTATTATAGTGTCTATTCACCATTGCCCCATACCAATTATTTCTACATGTTTGATGCAAAAAAATACATGTAACATGAACATGAGAAACAATAAGGTAGTAAAGGGTTAAAGAATAATGGTAAGAATAAAAGAAATAAATGCAACAAAAATAAATGATAGAAATTACCTCAATAATAAGCATTAAGATGCCTTAGGGTGAAAAAGAAGGCTAATCTAAGTACATATGAATATAGCATAACAGCATGTTAGGTGAAGTTTTACCTTTATCGAGATGATATCATACCTTTTAGGGATAAAACACACCAGTTAGGCAGTGTTTTCCATTCACCATCATCAAAGGTAGGCATGCATTAAGCTATCATTAAAACAACGTAACAGCTTATTCAGGTAGGATATGATTCTTTTTAAGGCAATATAAGGCTTCATGAGCTAAAACAATCATTTGACCCCACTAACTTATTGACAAAGGATAGCCTTGAATAGATAGCATAATAGTATGCTTCGACAAAAAAAAAATGAAATGTAAGATGTCTCTTAGGGCATGAAATGACAAACACAAGCGACAATGTTCATTTGCTATCACCTATGTAACTATGGTATACAAGAGTCAAAGTAAGAAGTGTTTCCTTGAGTGTTTTTATTCTCTAGGTTATTCTAGCAGCTTTCCAATATCTTCAACAAAGTTTGTAGCATAGGGCTCATTACATGAGGTTTGAGTTGGCACATAAATTGGCATCTGAATTGCTCTTCCATCTGGTAAGGATAGCCAAGGCATCCTCATCCTAGGCTTATCATAGGCTTGGTGGATCAGGTTTGATAGATGGATGTATTTCCCCATACAAATACGGTGGCTTACTTATGAGAACCACAGGTAATTTACACCCTAGAAGTTCTTACTAGTCATGCAGAGGTTTACTCATGAAAGCAGATAGCTCACATCCTCCTACTATTCAAGACTTTAATATTTCACCATTAAGTTTAGTGAAAACCTAATAAAAATGCAGTGTAAAGCAGTGTCAAGAAAACAATTAAACCTTTCTATTTAACCCTTACCATAGAACTTATCAAGTCGATATTTATTCTAGAAAAGGACAATCCTTCGGAATCTCAAGATAAAAATCATGACGAAGATGAATGACATAAAACTAAGGGAATCGAGAACAAGCAAGACATAGCTAATTGTAGGCCTAACTTTCTAGATTGATCCCCAGCAGAGTCGCCAAGTTCTCACAATGTGCCCCTAGAAATCCTTGTGGAGTGGGAGGCACATATGCCATAAATATATGAGGGAAATGATAAAATTCTTGATGAAGAAGTGCCCTCTTAATTGAGACTTTTCTTTATTAATATGCCAAAACCTTCAGACAAATCACTGATTTAACTATCTTGGGTCTCGAATGGCCATTATGAAGTGGCCAACAATTGGAGTTGCCACTGATCATTTAGGCTAGGCATGATCGGACAATTATTGAAACTAATATTTCGAGTTATAAAACTTAAAAAATTGATTTCAAGATTTGTACAATCTAGGGATTTTTGGTTGGGTTCGGGAGTTGGTTACCTTTACGGTAAGATTAACACCCTCATGATGCCCAAAATAGATACCATCTAGCCATGTCTTATATTGATTTCGGTTTTCTTGGTTTTAACTGTCATTTTTTGATATAATCCCTTTTTATGAATGAACTTGTGTAAAGTGATAAATTTGGGTTGTTTCAAAAGATTTTAATCTCATAGGCTTCTCGGAGAAATAGGAAACATAGATACTTCTAACTAAAATGATTTTTATATTTAATTTTAAATATCAGACATTTATATTAAGCATTGGAGAGATACTAACATGAAACATTACCTTCATGATTTTTGAAAACAATTTGAAAATATGAATGCAAAATTGGACACCACAAAGGGAAATGTGTTAGTAAGACATATGAAAGATAAGATAATATTATGTAAAATAAATCACACAAAAAGGGAAAATCCAAGTGGACCGAAATGTATTGTAATTGTCATCAGTTATTTAGAAATAATTAAATTAACAATTTTGAAATGTATTCGGATTCATTAGTTGATTGAGGCATGAAAGTGGGCTTAGGTTTTTAAAAAATCCAAGGGAAATCTGAGAGAGAGAAAATTTGATTCTTGATGATTTTTGAAAAGGTAAGATTAAAAGAGTTAAATGACATAGGTTGGATAATTTCTTGATAAAATGACATTTTTGACGTTTCTTAATGTTAGACCTTTAGGTGGTGAATGAAATCAAGAGGGGGGTGAATTGATTTCTCAAAATTTTGATAAATTAAAATT
>JBBYHO010033765.1:0-11193 GCA_038382025.1 Adansonia gregorii
GACCAATTTACTTACGATACTTAGTTGACATTCATAAAAAGTATCTAATGAATTATGAGTTCAATACATCCTGTTTAGCAGAAAGGCGGATATTCCTTGCTCATTATCAGACAATCACTTATTCACAAACTTCGTGTGGGGCTAATAGTTTTCATTTCCCATCTCATGGAAAACCCTTTTCACTCCACTTAGCCCTATCTCCCTCTAGGGGTATTTTAGTGATAGGTTCTATAGGAACCGGACGATCCTATTTGGTCAATCACATCTTGAGAGTAATGCCACCAAACTAACTTTTGTCCCCACCATGACTCATGGTCCTTCATTCTTTCTTTTTATTTTGATACCTCTAAAATCCTTTCTCAAAATATTGCTTGCATCCCCACCACAAACACTTGGTCCCTTGTTCTCTCTTGCCATTTTGATACCTTCAAAAGCCTTTCTAGACGCATTTCTTGTCCCTTACCAGGACCTTTTGGTCCTTGATTCTCCCTTTTCAAACCATTTTCTAAAAACCTTTCTCAAGGCACTTTATGGAGGCCCTAGTTCTTCCATATCATCTTGATATCATGGAACTTGAATCCTTTGTCAATGTAAACCCTTAAAGATTGAACATATAATGTTCCTTGCAGCTTAAACCATAATGTCATGTGATTTCCCACCTGTGGCAAACCAAAATAGGGCATACCCAAGCATGTGAAGTCAAAAAAAAGTAAAAAGGAAAATTAAGGCATTTTTTCAAAAAAATAAAAAATAAAAAATAAAAATTTCCATGCATAAAACTGACTAATCATAATTCCTAATCAGGGAGTCAGCTTTAAACCATGCCACATGCCCATACTAAAACCATCAAACAAATAAAAAACCTTGACTTAGGCTAGGAGCGATAAGAACCAATCCTTCAGAATTTATAAACATTTTGGGAGCCAAACAAATATGATATTCTCATAGAATCCTATGGTGATAATTTTATGTGTATCAGGATTGTGTGAAAAAATCCATCTTCTTCTTGACAAAGTAAATGCCAAAGCTACCAAGCCATACCTTGAAGCTTTTCAAATCACATATTGAGAGTAACGCCACCAAACTAACTTTTGTCCCCACCATAACTCTTGGTCCTTCCTCTTTCCTTTTATTTTGATACCTCTAAAAGCCTTTCTTAAAATGTTTCTTGCACCCTTACCATAAACTCTTAGTCCCTCATTCTCTCCTATCATTTTCACACCTTCAAAAACCTTTCTAAAAATATTTCTTGTGCCTTTACCATGACCTTTTGGTCTTTAATTCTCGTTTTTCAAACCATTTCCTAAAGACCTTTCTCAAGGCATTTTATGGGGACCCTATTTCTTCTGTATCATCTTGATATCATGGAACTTGAATCCTTTGTCAATGTAAACCCTCAAGGATTGAACAAAGAATGTTCCTTGTAGTTTGAACCTCAGCATCATGTGATTTTCCATCAATGGTAAACCAAAACAGGGCATACCCAAACATGTGATGTCAAAAAAGAGTAAAAAGTAAAACTAAGGCATTTTTTAAAAAAAATGATAAAATGAAAAATGAAAATTAAATGCTACATCATGTGATTAAAAGGTCCAAAATGCTTTTAAAGGAACTTTCTTTGAGAAATGGTTCTTCAAGTTCACATAGTCATGTTTAAGATGAAAATTGACCATCCATCTATTCTCTCAAATTAAAAAAGTCTTCTTATTCATTCTTTTGAAACTCGGATCGAAGATCACTTTCCATATTAGGGGCAAGGAAAATTTGTTTACGGAGTATAGCAAACAGATTCTTACTCTATAATTCTAAGAACGCTCAACATCAAGGGTTAAATAGGAAATGTACAAAGTTTTCAAAGTCTAAAATTCCCTCCAATGATGAAAATAAAAGAATAAAGAAGGAAAATGAAAAAGCAATACAAAAAAACTAAACAAGAAAAAAAAGAAAGCAAAAAGTAAAATTAAGAAAAAGGAACAAAAAATTAGGAAACAAAGACATTGATACCTTCATGAAAACAAATGACCCTTGATCCAATCACCTTTGAATGCTATATTTTAGAACTTTACACCATTTCTTTCAAAACCATAAACCCTTAACTATGTTATGATCTTTAAAAAGTCCATTTTAATCAAGCATGGCCATGTGAACTAATGAACCCATTCTTCAGGAGATTATTCTCTGATAAATTTTGACCCTTCTTAATAATCATGATGATGCAATCAAACAAAATAGAAATAAAAAACAAAAAGAGTGAGGCGCTAGGGTAAAAACCCAAATGGGTAGTATAGAGCAAAATAGTGATTTCTAATGCCAATCATAGGCTATTGAGATCATAACAAGGAAGCCATCATTCGAAAGAGAACCATAAACATCTCCAAAATGTCATCTTTAGAGAGATCAACCCTTAGAATTACATTCCTCACATTTCTACATCAGCCTCATAATTTTAAAGCCATTATGGCCAATCCTGCTGCCAATCAATGTATCAATGGTGGGAAGCTTAAAAGAATCTCAAATTTGTTTGGTTTTTAAGAAATTCATAAGGATTGGTCCATTTGTAAGCCTAAAAAAATAAGGAATTCATTTCACCTATCCTTAAACTTTCTTGAAAAGACCCAGTTGCCATTCAAAAAATCTTCTAACTATAGATCAGTAGTCTTTAATAGACTTGAATATCATGTTAACTAGTGAGTCTTCATCAAATGAACATTTTAAGCAAAAAAGATAATAGCTTTTCCAATCATGGGGCAAAACTAGTATTAGAATGCCTCTTAATCAAAGAGAAGAATCATCAGGAAAAGTTAAGGTAGATTCAAAAAGAGCAAACAGTAGTGTCAACCCTTACACCTTTAGTAAGCATATGTGTCATCCTTCATGAAAATATGCATTATTCGTATAGGCATTTCAGTGTCATGTACACATCACTTTAAGCTTAGTATCGATAATGGCTAGTCTTGCACTCACAAGCATCGGTACTTATGAGCACTAAGACTCTTATGCATTCTCAATAACCTATAATCACATTTATGTGCACCCTCATTCAGAATCATTTTGCACTTAAGAGCATATATATTTGCAAGCATTCATACTCACGTGCATCTATATTCATGCATTGACACATATATGTATTCTCCTTCATACTAAGCATTCCTACTCATGCACTTATGCTCTCACATGCATCTTTACTTGCCTGCATTCACACTCATATGAAATCTTATCTACCTTCACACTTATACTTACCTTTATTTATGAGCATTTGCACTCATGTGCATTCTCATTACACTCATTTAAACCTTTGCATATTCATTTAAGCATTCATATTAATGTGTATTTTCGCTCATATCTAGTAGCATTCAAGGGCACCCATGTCACAAGCATTTGAGTTCATGTGCATTTGCATTCATGAACATTCACCCTTTCATCTTGCATGCATGTGCATCATTCCATGCACATGGGCATCTTGATACCAAGGATTACTATCAATTTACTTGCATAACATGATGTTTATGCCTTGAAATGACATTCATGACATACATAAAATCTCCTCCCTTAAAGATGTCAACCAAAAAACTTTAAGGCTTCTTTTAAGGATATTTTAGCAAAACTTTCAAAACCCTTTTTGAAGATATTTCCAATGTTTTCCAAAGCCTCTCTTGAAGATATTTCATCAAAAAAAAATTCAAAGCCCTTTTTAAGGACGTTACTTCAAAAACCTTTAAAGCCACTATTGAGGATATTTTAGCAAAACTTTTGAAGCCTCTTTGAGGATATTTTTAAAGTTTTCCAAAGCCTGTCTTGAAGATATTTCACTAAAAACCTTCCAAGCCTCTCTTAGGGACTTTAATTCAAAAACCTTTAAAGCCTCTCTTATAGATATTTTAGCAAAACTTTCGAAGCTTTTTTTGAAGATATTTCTAAAGTTTTCCAAAGCCTCTCTTGAGAACATTTCACCAAAAGCCTTTAAAGCCTCTCTTGAGGACATTACTTCAAAAACTTTGAAAACTCTCTTGAGGATATTTTACCAGAGCTTTTGAAGCTTTTCATAAAGATGTTTCATCAAAAACCTCCATAACCTCTTTTGAGGACATTTATCAAAAACTTTTAAGGTTTTTCTTAAAGATGTTTTACTAGTGTTTTTGAAACCTCTCTTGAGAATGTTTTCAATGTTTTCCAAAGCCTCTCTTAAGGATATTTTGGTAAAAACTTTCAAAGCCTCTCTAGAAGACATTTTCACCTTAACATTCAAAGCCTTTAGAAATCTATGGCAAGATTAACAAACCCTTGTGCAAAAGGCCACTCTATCTAACTCATGAAAAAGTAAACAGCCAAAGAAGGCCAAAATAGACCACTAGATTATGCTTTTAAAATCATCACCTTTACATCATGTAGACATGCATTTGTATCCTCATGCACTATAAAACATTTAACATCCTTTATGTACTAGCTCTTGCATGCAAAAGTCAAATTTGTTGGGAACCTAAGGTATAATTTTTTTATTTTGAAAAAATTTAAAAGTTCGCAGGTAAGTATCTCTAACTTTATAAGCTTATTGAAAATTATTCAAGAGAGATATCTAAACTTATTTTATTTTAGTCCTCAAAGAGTAGGATGTTTACCCACCATAGTCCTCAAAGAATAGGATGATTTTCTTTTCCTTTCACAATCCACAAAGAGTTGGATGTCTATCAAGTCAAAGCCTACAAAAGCTAGTAGCACCTATCTAAGGTTAAGCCTAGGAAACTAACTACCTACCATAGTCCATAGAGGGTTGGATGCCTATCGAGTCAAAGCCTATATAAGCCTGTTGCACCTATCTAGGGACAAATCCAAGAAGCTACTTATCCCAGTCCACAAAGAGCTGGACACCTATCGAGTTAAAGTGCACACAAGCTGGTGGCACTTGTTTAAGGCCAAAGCCAAGAAACTACTTACATCAGTCCACAAAGAGCTAGATACCTATCGAGGCAAGGTTAAAAAACTACCTACCTCAATCCATGAAGAGATGGATGCGTATCGAGTCAAAACCCACACAACTCAGTGGCACCTATCTGAAGTCAAATCTAAGAAACTAGTTACCTTAGTTCATAAAGAGCTGGATGCTTATTTAGTCAAAACTTATACAATCTAATGGCATTTATTTATGGTCAAGCCCAAGAAGTAATCCACTTTAGTCCACAAAGAACTGGACACTGATCAAGTCAAAGCCCATATAAGCTGATGGCAAAACAACCTAGTAGGGAGTTAAAACCCTATAAAACTTACTAAAATTTTCTTTTTTATAGATATATTTGGCTTTTCTCGACATAATACTAAATCGATCTCTATTTTTCTATAGGCACCTAAAACATCATCCTAAACAAAATGATGTCCATTTATCTTTGTCCTATTCCTAATACTTAGCAATAGCCAAAGAAGGGTAGCTGTAGATACTTTATTTATCTGGGCTAACTCTTGGCATCCTTGAACTTAAGTGAAAGACGATAAAATAAAAAAAAATGAACTAAGGAAAACTGTTAGATTCTGTGTTGGCAGTTTATTTCTAAATAATAACCAAATGCCTAAAATTTTTTTGGGAAAGGTTTAAAATGCCTATAGGTCATATTAAAGAAAAATGTAAAATAAGGCATCAAAGGCCATTTTTCATGATGTCACCAGAGTTATTCAAATAAGTACATGGATCAATCTCGCACTATTTACGGTCAAAGTGAGGTAACTCAAGAAGCCACAAGTTTATGTAACCTATACTAGTGCATAAAGTATTGATACAAGGCTTTTGAGTTGACAAAAATTTAAATTTTGGTGTGTAGTACCGATATAAAAGGATTTGGTATCAACACCTAAGGTATGGTATCGATAACTAGCATGTTTGTATTGATATAGAACTTAGCAGTAGCTAATGTTATGATTTTTGGCAAAATGTATCGATACACAAGCACAAGCATTGATACACATCCATGGAGTATCGATAGAGGCCTCTATGTCTCAAGATTAGAAACATGTTTTGTGTTTAGTATCGACACACACCTCATTGTATCAATACTCAAAGGTAAAAGTTACCTTGCATATTAATGCAGAATGTTTTGTATCGATACACCAAGGCATTTTTGCCTAGTTCAAGTCATTTTTTAGCCTTTGAAAATTCGATTCAAACATGTTTTTTCAAAAAAATTTTATAATTCAGTCTAGACCTCGACTTTAGGCTTATAATTGGATTTAAATCAATTTTTTAAGCCCAAATAGCCAAAGACAAGGATCACTTTCATAAAATATATGGTTACAAAAGGGCATGCTATGCATATCTCTGGTAGTAGGTTGTTGCAACCTTTTTGCCCTATGACTCTACATGGCAGAACCAAAAAAAAGAAGGCTAGGTGAGCATAGTAGCTAGAGATGTCTCCTAGTATGTGAATGAAAGATCAAAACTGCCTTTAATTTGTCTCCTAAAAGCATTGGCTAAACCTTGAGTTTAAAATTGGCCAAAAATTGGCCTAGCAAGGGGACTTTCAACCATTCTAAAAAAAAAAGACTTTTAGCCATCCCGAAGAATCCTTCAGCAATTTTAGCATTAAAAACTCTCCCAAAAACACTTTTCCATCCCCTTTCACCCTTAACTTTCTTCCATTCCTATAGTTCCCCTAAACTACCACTAGAAAACTTGTAAAAACTTAACCTTTCATACATTTCCATCCTTAAAATAGCTCACCATCAATAATAATACCAGAAAGCTTCTTCTTTTCATACTTTTCTTGCTAAATAATAGTAAAGAAAGGGAAAGAGCTGAGCTTAAAGTCATTACTCCAAGTACAAAAAAAGTTTAAGCCTTTTCGGTATATTTTCTCTACCTTGTTTTATGCATTTTCTGTTTTTATCATCCACGTACATGACCATCCTAGGACTCTCATACATTATTGTTGCCTTGGTTATGATAGTCTTAGGATCTTGATGTTCTTTCATGCTTTGATGTTGCTTGGTAGGCTAAACTTTTAATCTTTCATTCTGTCATCAAAATAATCCATTATTCATGCATTCTCTATAATATTTCATCTATTTTCACATGCTTAGCACATGTTTGAATGTTTTTATAACATGCATTAAGTATTTTTATGCATTTTCTTGCATTTTAAGGAGTCTCACAACATCAAAATGCTATCTTGACAACTCCCACATGCTTTTCTTCACTTAAATTTGTTCGCGTCACTTCTATGCATCTTATTTGTCATCTTCTTGCATTTTTGTTATCTTTTCCATGTTAAATGTCATCTTTATATGTTGGTATGTGTAATACTTGTTTATCTTTTTACGTGCTGTATCTTTTTTATGATTTTTTTGTCAAAATGCATGCTTGTTTGTTATAAAAAAATCTAACTTTTCAAAAAACCCTAACTTAAGACTATGCTACCTTTAAATAATGAGGACTAGCATAGACTTAATGTTTTGATTAAATTGGTCCTTTAATCTTAGGGACAAACTAAACCTCCCAGGTCCAAATTCATGGAAATAAAATGCTATTTTTTATTAAAGTATTTAGCCTTGATCTTTAGTCTAACACCTTCTTTAGTAGCATGGTTAACGGGTTGTTTTATCGTCTAAACTACTTTAGGATTGTGGAATGAACTCTGATGCCCATGTTACTTATTATTTTCCTTCACTGATGTTTGACATCCTAGACTGAGTCCATCCTTAAAAAAACCTAAAAATATCAAATAAACCCTTGTTTTATTCTAGCAACATTATAATCTAAGTTTGGAAAATCATTTGTGAACCATAAATTACTCTCATTGATTTTTTTGATATTTTTCCCTTAAAGGGAATCAAAGTACCTTTTTAATGGTGTCTCATGTGCCCTGGATCATTTGGAAATATGATTTCTTGAACCTTTGCTATTTGGATCCCCTAGAATCAGTAAATAACTCTTCCTATTTGGAACCACTAGAATCAACAAACAATCTTCTATTTAGGTTATTTTCGTCTACCAAATAATTTTTGCACTTCTTAAATACTTTTTCCGAAAAGTTTATAATATTCTCTTTTAGAAAAGGTATTGTTCACAATTTAACATCCAGATGAGCTTGAAACAATTGTTCAAAATTTAATGTGTCTTTTCCCTTGCATGTGCTAAAAGTGTCAAGGTAGACCTAATTTTAGAAATTAATTTTGCCTACAAAGTGATTATGTAGGAATTTTGGAATATTTTACATTAAACCTTATTGACTCATCTTTCCAACGGTACCTCATTTACCATAAAAAACTTTTAGATAAACCCAAAATAAATTTTGGGAAGGGAGAAAACATGATATTATCCCTTATTTTTAACTTAATTTTTAAATCTCCTTCATAGAGACATTCAAATATCTTAAAATGCATCCAATTGGTTCCTCTATGACACAAGCCTTTTAAACTCGAATCAAGGCATAAGACAAAAACATATTTTATACGAATCTTTGATTTTTATTTTCAAAATCTTTTTAAAAAATTATTCTTTTAAAACATCAAAAGTTTGCATCTTTGGGGATACTCCAACCTTATTACTATGAGAGGATACTTCAATCTTATTTTTCCTTAAGAAAATTGAATTTTCTTTCTCGAATTTAGTAGGGATTCCTAATTATTTTTTAAATCATCAAAAATATTTATCTTTAAGGATTTTCCAACCTCATTTCTTAGAAGGGATACTTCAGCTCCGTTTTTCATTAAAACTCAAATTTTCTCTTTATTCCTAATTATTATCATAAGTTTATCTTTCAAGATAATCCAACCATATTGCTTAAAGGGGATACTTTGGCCCTGCTTTTTCCAAAAAAATATAAAAATTTTCTTTCTTCTAGATGCCCTAGATTGTCTTGATTAAATTGTTTTTGTCCTTTAAATCACATCGAATCCAAACGCATCTCTAAATTGTCATCTCAATTATTTTTTAATAATCGAAGACAATTACGAGATACATTTCAATCGTCTCTCCTTTTACATTCTTTAGTTTGTGATTGTTTGTTTATTATATTGTTATATTCATTTCATCTTACAAATATGTTTTTTTTTATAGTGATTACTGTGCATTCATATTTAGAATTTGTTTTAGAAGAATTTTATAAGGCAATGTTCCATGTTGTTATATCTTCAGTGCCTATTACGGGATATCCAAATTTTTAAAATTTAATATGGAAATTATTTTCATAAAAATCCCTATGCCTCTCATACTTTCGCCGTGCATAAGTGATAGAAATCCTCTTTTAAAACTTGAATTTACATTTTCCACCAAAACTTCATGCATAAAAAGGAGATTATTTCTAAATAATCACAAAATGGAACTGATTAAGCTAAAACTAAAACAAGACATGGTTAACATATATTGATTTCTAATGCATAGGGGTACAATCCTTCCCTACACATAACCAACTTTCAAATCTAACCAACAAATCTTAGGACTTTGTAGACCTTGAAATCAATGTTTCAAGTTTTGTAACCTAAAATGATCGGTGGCAACTCTAAGTTTATGGCCACTTCGTGGTAGCCATCTAAGACTGATTGGATGAATGATTCACCCGATGATCTTTCTCCCTTTTATATTACTACACCTAATCTAAATTGCAGTCATGGGATAATTCAAAGGCTTAACCACCATCACTATTGTACAATATTTATGTCAAGTACGTTAAGCCTTTTATATTGTCTGAAGTTCTAAAAGCGGGCACATAGCGACAAAAATGACTAATAAGATGCATGGAAATGACATTCATGACAATGAACATAAATAGCATGTTTAGACAAGTAAAAATGGTATCTTTACATGTAAATAATGACAAAAATGAAAGGTAATGACTAATAAGATGCATAAAAGTATTAATTTCATAAATAATATCAAGAGTCATGCCACGAGAGATTATATAAACATGTTTCAGCAATAAGTTTGTCAAAATTTTTTGAACAACATTAAAACATGTTTTTAAGGCATACCAAGCATATAAACATGTTGAAGCATGGTAAAAGAATCGATATAGGATAAAAAACCTAGCTCTACAATAAAAAGGCCATAAAATACATGAAAGTCTTAGGAATAAAGTCATGGTCACATAAAGATGGATCTTTAATGATGAAAACAATGATAAAAGAAGAAAAAATGATGAAAGTTATTGTAAGTAGCTTCAAACCTTGCTTAACCCTTGAGTAAAAGCCTTATTAACTTTGACCTCAATTTTCCCCTCTCTTTACAATTGATTAACAAGAAAAAGTGCCCAAAATGAGCTTAAGGGATGTACTAACAATAGAGAGTACGTTTAAGATGAGATAAAAAATGGAATAAAAGGTTTTAGAAAAGTTATGTGGTAGCTTTAAGGAGCTAGAGAATGAAATTTTTTTGGGGGGATGGTAGTTAAGAAGAGTCTTTAGAGAGTGTTTGAAAATGTGTTTGTGTTTAACAAAGAATGTTAGGCTTATATGACCATGTGAATGGTGAGGACCACATCTAAAAAGTAAAGGTATTTTTGGGCTTTAGTGCATATACCTCATATATGGACAGTTGCCCACTAAATCCATTAGCATGCTAAGTAAAAACAGTAGATCGAGGCCACTTTTGGTAGTTAAGCAATGAGAAAGTTCAAGGTAGCCCTCTAAAATATTGAATTAAGTTTTGAAAATGTCACTTCTCATGGCTATTTGGGCCTAAAAATTTTGTTAAAACCCAATCATCATAAAGAATATTAGGCTTATATGACCATGTGAATGGTGAAGACCATATCCAAAAAGTAAAAGTATTTTGGGGTTTTAGTGCATATACCTCATAAATGGACAGTTGCCCATAAAATCCATTGGCTTGCTCAGCAAAAACAGTAGATCAAGGCCATTTTTGGTAGTTAAGCAATGAGAAAGTCCAAGGTAGCCCTCTAAAATATTGAATTAAGTCCTGAAAATGTCATTTCTCATGGCTGTTTGGGCCTAAAAATTTTGTTAAAACCCAATCATAAGTCTAATGCCGAGGTTTGTTACGAATTTAGATGATTTTTGGTGCCAAAAACATGGCCTAATTTGTGTTTTAATTGTAGACACCTTATTTTGTCCAGGCTAATTTTTTTTTAACAACCTGGAGCATCGATGTAAGAGGGGACAATGATCGCCGGGCGACAAAAAGTATTTTAAGGATGTCAAGAAGGCCTAGGGATCATATCAAAGGTAAATACAAAGATGTGGCATTAAGGGACG
>JBBYHO010033776.1:0-11193 GCA_038382025.1 Adansonia gregorii
AGATTATGTAGTTGAAGAAAACAATCTTGATAATAATGTTCGGGTAGGAACTTAAGTGTGAGCTCGCGTCGCATCTTTTCCCATATTTAAATCTTGCTTTTCCCTTCGCATTCTCGCTTCTTCTTAAGATTTTCCCACCATATGGAAGCATGCCCCTTAAGCTTGATGGAAATAATTTTGACTTTTTGGTCCTCTGGCATCTCTTTGTATTCAAACCTTCGCTCAACTGTTTGGAGCCACTCTACGAACTCGTCTGGTTGGAGTTTCCCTTCAAAATTTGGAATGTCCACTTTGATATCGCTGTTCTAGACTGTCAGTCTTCGAGGATGACGATTGCTAGCTGATAAATTGTCGTTACAATTAACTCTTCTTCTATTTGCCTTTCTTGTGCATTCAACTGGGCTCGTTGAATATTTACCATCTTTTGTAGTAATTGAACTTGTTGTCTCAATTTTTCTATCATAACTTTGTGCACAGATCTTCGTCTTGGAGGCATATTGTAGGCTAGTGAAAACAATGGGTATGGCTTATGGATGAAATTAGGAAGTAAGTTCAAAAGTTGGGGTCAAAATAAAATTTTAAAAAATTTAAGGCTTGGGTGTAATTTAAAAAAAAAATCTAGAGGTTAATTTGTAATTTTAAAAAGTTTAGGGGTTGATAAAAAATTTTGCAAAGATAAGGGGTTGTACTAAAATTTGGAATAGCTTAGGGGACCAAATGTAATTAAGGAAAAATATGCTGTTAGGGTGATGACGTGGTGGTTAAGGAAACGTGGTAGGTGATGGTTGGGTGACGTGGTGATGACTGGACAAATGGCTGACGTGGATGATGATGTGGTGAATGTGATATGTAGTCGATTGTGGTAGGATGACGTGGCAATGACTAGGCAATTAAGTTGACTGTGCGATGATGTGGTGAATGTGACACATAGCACGTTATGTGTGGCTAATGTGTCGCTGACTAGACACCTCAGTGTTGATGTGGCAACTGATGTGGTCATCTTCAACCTCTCACTGGCATGTGGAGCGTGTAACCGGAGAATGGTTTTCATCGTTGGCGGTGGGAGTACGTGCTATACCTTCTGACGATGGAACTTTCCAGTCCAAGGTTTTTCGACCTCCTGAACATGGTGGAGACCTTCTTTTGGCTGAAAAATGATCGAAACTATGAATTTTGAAGATGACAATGATGACTCTTGTTGGACTACTTTGAAGTCTTCAATTTCAAGTTATTTTTCAAACATTTCCCGTCTCTGAAACTCGGCTCTAATACCAAAAATGGCTCAAAAATTAGAAGAGAAAATTACTCTCAATTGAAGAAAAGAATTTGTTATTTATTGATGCTGAATACAATGGAATGACTCCTATTTATACTAGTTTCATAGGGAGTTATGATTTGTATTCCTAGAAGATAACTCCTAGAGGATATTATCAATTATAAGTTAATTTGATTTATAAGATTATTTAATTTTTATCTAAGATTATCAGTTATAAAAAGATATTATCTTGTGATCTTTATCATTCTCCATTATCTTGTGATCCTTATCATTCTTTATTATCTTGTAATCCTTATCAGTCTAGCTTGGAATAGGTATCATTTCTATCTTTTCTCTTTAATTTCATGATTTTAATGATCAGTTCATGCTTATTCATACTTAAATGATGTTTGGCTAAGCTCATTTCATGATCTTTAGTGTTTAACTTTGATTATTCATGATGATATTATCTTTGCATCTTTATTTGAGCTATGATTTGCTTGATTTCTTGTTGTTCAAAGCTTGATCTTTTGATTAATTGTTGAAATCTAGCTTAAATGATGTTTAATAAAGTAAACCTAGTGTTCAAACTAAAGGAGATTTGCAGATCTAGGTTCAGCCAACCTAATTGCTTAGGATTTTGATGATTCAAGTTTAATTGAGCTAGGATTTGATGATATTAGGTTGAAATCTTGAAGTTTAAATGATGAAATCATGATTTTCTAGTTTAATGTGTGTTCGAATATGAGAAAAACCTTGTTTTTGAGTTTAGCTAGCTTAGATTAGCTTAATCTTAAGTTTAATTGATTTAATTTTGCATGATCTTGCTAATTTGAGTTAATATGAGCTTATTTGAACTAAAATCTAAGTAGATGGAACATGAATCTAGTGCCAAATGATGAAATCATAGGTTTTTAAACTTTGAAAACCATTCGAGCAAGGAGACAAATCCTTTGCTAGGTTTAACCATGATGATTTCTTGGTGTGCTTCAGTTGGATTTACATAATTGATGTTTAATTTATGAAACTTAGATGAACTATGTTGAGTTAACATGGGTAAGCTGAAATTTATGCTTAATTTGCAGGAGTTTATAAGCTTACCTGTTCATTTGATGAGCTAAAATGTTCGAAAACATGTTTTGATTGCTAATCATGTTGATTGAATTGAATCTAAGCTAGATTTCTTGTGTTTGATTGTTAAATGATGAGAAATTGATGAGAATTGATGTTTAAATAGTATGAATCATTCAATTATAGGCTATTTTGTGATTAGAATATGTTTTGTGGATGATTAGTTGTTAGAACTTTAGGTTAATATTCTATGTGTTTGATAAAATGCATGGTAAGATATTTAGGTTGTGTAAAACCTTGTTTTTTTTTTCAAAAAAAAAAAAATCAATAGGCAAGCTTTGGTTTACTTAATTAATAGGTGAATCAAAGTTTGATTTCATATAATAAGCTTTTTAGTGAGTAACTTAGGGATATTAAATCAAATAGCTTGAATTAGGGCTGATTTGGAGCAAATTAAAATATTTTTAAGTGTTTAAATATGCTTAGTTGAGTCTAAAACTTGATGAGCATTAGTGTGGGTCATTGTGTAATGTTTAGATGTGTCAAATGGTGTTGTTTAGAGTCATTTTGTTTGCTAGTTACAGCATACAAGTGAACGGGATTGTGTGTACCATGCACTTGCTAAGAATAAAATGAATAACAACAATAAAAGCAGAATCACTCGCATGAGTTTGAAGCATATTGTCAATGTTGAAAAACATGTTTCTAGGTCGTGGCAAGTAGGAATCTTTTTTGTTTCTTCATATATGACATTTATAGAGTTTATTTGGCCTCATTGCTCGACATTCAAATATCCGAAAATGTGTTTTAAGATTTTGACGAAAGACTTTGTGGTCACAAGTCGCATCAAAGCCACATTGGAATTCAACACAGTGGCTTCATAAAAAAGATGTACTTTGATTTTGTTATAAACCTTCTAAATTTTTGTTAGTATTTTTTGCATAATGCTCATTGATTGGGCTGCAAACTAGGCTATCGAAAAGTTTGATTTTGTGATTGCATGAATATAGCAAAATGTTAGAACTTGATCTATTCGGATGGCTCTATTTTAGTGCCCAATCAATAATACAAATTGTTTTGGATGAGGATAATCATTTGTGTGTATTTTCACATATGTTTAGACTGAAGTAGAATAAAAAAGCTTTTCAAGCATGTATGGCTCATCCTGTGGGTATTTTGGATGAATCAAGAAAATAATTTGAATGACAAGTTGGTCGAATATGCTATCCGATGTAGTAGCATCTAATTAAAAAAATTCATATGATAGCTAAAATGATTTTCTGACATTTTTTTTGAATATTTTTAGGTTAAAGTATAATGAGTCAATATTCATTAGAATTTGATTTGGTAATTATATATGATAGTAATTATCCAGAATAAATTTAGAGAGCCGGAAAGGTCATATTTGTTCCTATTTTGGTTTTCTTCATTTTTGTCGTCCACTATTCTGAGGCATTCTAATGGCTTAGAATTGATTTTGGAAATCACGTTTGGCATGTCACTAGGTCTAGATGTGTTTTGTAAAAGGTCCCTAGTGGCTCACATTAAACATTCCAAGTTGAAATAAATAAAGTTGATTTTTCATATTATCTTCAAAATTGTGGTTTTCTTCAATTTAGTCTAAGTGCAGTATTTGTGTGATTTCTTTTAAATGGAGTCAATTATCAAACATTTGTGGAGTCAAGTGGTTTTATAGAATTTTTTTCTTTTTAAATGATTTTTACTTCGAATCGATTGTAAATTCGAGCTAGTCCCTATAAAAGTTTCGAGATTTTTTTAACAATATTTGTTTGATTTTGATAGAACAAATAAAGAAGAGATTATGATTAAACATATATGATTGAAATCAAAGAAAAACCAATTTCGAATATGTGTGATTAGTTGGTACCAAGTATTGGGCATCATGAGATAGATCAAGTCCTTGTTTATAGTGTAATCGACTCCCGAGCACAACTTTTATAGATTTTTGGTATGCACAAATTCATTTAAAGTTTTGTAATTCTTTAGTAAATAGTTTTAATAGGTGACCGATCACACCTATAGCCAAAATGGATCAGTGGCCTCTTGTAATTCAATACAAGAGGTTCAGATGAGTGATTCATCTGCCTGGCTGGGGCCCTATGATGATTCGAAGTGTTGTCTACTTTGATATATTAAGGTTTATATCTCGATAGATTACAACATTTGCATTCCAAGTTTTTTCTTTCTAAGGTTTTATCTATATATATAGAACTTTTTAGGTTAGAGATTTTAAAAAGGACTTGGGCCTTTTGTAAACCCTAATTTTCTAAAGAGGAGAGCAACTACCATAATATTTAAGGAAGATGAGATATATGTTAGAGAAGCTTGAAGACCAAAGATCCAACCAATCTTAATTTTCTCTTTCCTTTTACTCTTTTTATCTTTATTGTATTACTTATGAATGTGAAACTCTTTGGTTTCATATTTTCTTTATTTATTATAGGGTAGATTTTTTCAAAGGTTGCAATAAAACTCAATATGTAGTTTGGATTATCTAATTTTCTTTTGTTGATTTAATGATATTTGAGTTATTTGTTTAATCTCATTCTTAATGCTTCTAATTACTTACTCACCAATTAGATTGATTTGGTAACCCTAACGAATTTGGAAAATGAAATTTTATGTTTAGATCTAGATTGAATGACATTTGTTTTATATTCATTTATTATAATGAATTGATCTGCATGTCAGATAAGAATATACAAGCATGTCATAAGTAACCAAATTAAAGTCTAATCTTAATGAGTTTCTTTTAATTTGATTTATATAGAAATATATTAAATTATTTAAGAGAGATATTTTTATAAGATCATCGAAACATATTATAAATAAATTAAAACTTTAGGTTAACAACTCATTGTCATTAATCGAGTTAAGATAGTATCGTTTTATTCAAATGAAATGTTGATAAAAATTGTAAACTTAAGCTTTTATTATTTATTATTTGCTTCTTTATTATTATTATTATTATTATTATTATTATTATTTATGTATTTAGTTTTAATTTATAATTTTTTTATTGTTTGTTTGAATAAGATTAAATTGGTTTAATTTTAGTACTTAATGAATTTATATCAATATCTCATGGTATTGACACTTTACATTATCACTATATCACTTGTTACGATATATACACTTTTGTGGTTAAATCCAATAATGTTAGGCTAGGCCTAGATAAGATATTAATAGCTTTCATGTTTGCTTAGGCCCGACTACCCAAATTTCTTTTTTCGTCATTCTACTTGCAAGGAATTTTCATATTCCTATTGATGATGTGGAATCTTTGCATTTTGCATTTGCTTCCAATGCTTCAAGATTTTCAATAATAGAGAACATCCAATAAGAGGAGATCCAAATTTCTTTTGGAGTCAAAAGGTTTATGGATGACTATAAATAATATAGTTCCCAGCATAGTTTTTTAGAAGTTTTGACCCAAAAGGTATAAAATTACTTATTTATAAGTATATTTCCTTCAGGATAAACATAAATAATTATCTAATATTTATATATTAATATTATAAAAATAATTAATAATATATTTGGGTTGGGCCCATATTTCAAATGAGTTTTAAATTTTAGGCCAGTCATTTTTTGGGCTTAATATTTTTATCCAAACTTTTTTTAATATTAAGCAAACCTTCAAGTTTGAACGAGTAACACGGTCCATATATAGGTCTAATGGAGGGACATTTGAATTTTAGCCTTCACTACAAGTGCATTTGTTAGTGGGCTAAATCCCTCTTTTTTTTCATAGGATTTCATCGTACTGAATCTAAAGAAAGCCTAAGAAATTTAAATACTAATGATTGGAGACTTTTTTATTTGTAAATTAAAAGCGAAATAATTGGAGGCAATAATTTTATCCAAACAAACAACTAAAGTTTGTAAATTAAAAGCTAAATAAAAATAAATAAAAAACGAAACAAACAATTCAGGTTTAATTAGTCAGTAGATGAAAGCATAAAACTACAATTTCTCTCAACATTTTATTTGAATCTCTTCTATTTTTTCAACTTTACTAATGATAATAAGTTGTTAATATAAAGCATTAAAATATTTATAAGTCTCCTCCAATGTTCTTAGAAATTATCCCTCTTATTAATTCATTATAATTCAATGAGAATTAAATTAAAGAGAGACTTATAACACTTAAACTCTATGAATTAGTTATATATGACATGCAAGTGTATTGCTATCTCACATGAAAATCAAATCATTCTGTTAGCTAAATGAATATGAACATATGTTATTTAATCTAAGGTTAAACACAAAATTCACTTTTTCAAGTTTATTAATATAATACCTGGCCTAAGAAAAAATGGTCCAAATTTGTTAAAGAACAACTATTTGACCCATCACAGTAAGTCATCACAAAAAATAGAAGGAAAAGTAAAAACAAAACCTATAGGCGGTTTTGCTTGATAATAAAAAAAATAGGAAAAAAAAATCTAGAAGAGAAAAAAGAGATAGTGATTTTGAGATTAGACGTGAAATTGAAGGTTTAAGTATGATTAGATCTAATTTAATAGAATTCTACATTTTGAATAGTTTTGTTCACATAACTATCTTTTAGTTTTAGCTTTCTTTTACTTTTTACTATTCCAGCATCATTCTGGTGGCTTTCTAACAACATGGTGGACACCGATAGAAAGGTCTTATCGAGACATTTCTAAGAATTCTTGTGGTAACTCAGTCCGATTTTTATTTCATACTTTGAAAATTATGTTTTTATAGTTTCAATGAATCAAATTTACTTCCTTGGAACTCCATATTCTGGTAGTCATTTTTGTCAATTTTTGGATAATTTTTATATTATAAAATGTGACCTTTCAGATGGTATATGCAATTTGATCAAATAAGTTTTGTTTTAAGAGAATCGAAGTCTTAAAGTGTGCTTGATGAAATTGAAAACCTAGAATTTTGAATAATCAATGATGATTTTATGAATTTTAGCTTTCAAAAAATAGGTTTCTAATCGGTATCATCACTAAAACAATTTAGATTTTACAGTAAGTTACCTAGGCTTAGTGTCGGTGCTAATTATTTCTCTATATTTAACCTAATGTGTTGGCTACAAATGCTTAAAGTAAGCTAAACAACAACTAAAATCTAAAATTTTAACTCTTTGTAAAACTTCATTTTGAATAATTTTAAAAGTTATTTTTGTCCAATATTCTATCTATGTGAAATTTTTTTTTTGAATATTTGAATTTGGCATGGATAAATATATTTTTACTAAATTACTTTTAAGTAAGTATAGTTTTGAAAATTTGATTTTTATGAAGAAAAATCCATAAAAAATAAAATTTCACTAATTTTATTATTCTTAATAACCAAATTTAATATTTGTTATTGATTATGTATATTAACATATAATATTTTAATTTTTAAATGTTTTATTATTTTCTAAATCATAAGAGAATTAGTTTGGTTTCAAGAATAATTTCAATTAAGGAAAAGTTGTCACATAACCTATATGACCTATAATGATCTATGGAATATTTTAATTTGATTAAATAAATCGATAGCTTTAGTTTCAAATTTGATTCAAAAAGTTGTCACTTCTTGGTTTTGGTGTAACAAGTTTAGACAAGTGATTTAATATCCTTTCTGTGTTTAAACGCTCTAAAATCAACCTCATATATATATATAATGTTTTGTCCTTTGATTGTTAAACCAGATTAAGCATGCAAAGTACAAATATAATATTTTTCGCTAAGAAATTAGAATGTGATTTTGCTTTTCAGTTGATCTTTGAATATGATTTTTGATCAAGTATATGTGTACATCCAATTGTTTATCTATAATTGTTAATACAATTTATTAGTAAGATGATTTGAAAAGAAATAGGAAATTTGCTTTATAGGATATTTGTTTTGTGAAAATGCATGATTAATGTTTTTCTAAAATTACGTAATCTGAAAATATATTTTATTTTGTTGTGATATGTTTTCTAGTATGACTATACTCTGACCTTATTAATAGGAGTTAAACACTTGCTATGTTGACATGTACTTTATGATTGGAATTGAGTTCAAACCATGCCACTAGTTTTAAAATAGTAGTTTTTATTTTATTCAGTGTAATCATTCCATTGCTTTTGATATGCCTTTGACCGACTTCCCCTGGAACTATATTGTGGTTTTTGTTTTGATCTATGCGATGGAAGTTACATGTGGCCTTAATATGTTATGAGAGACTAATTTGTGAAATTTAACTTAGTTCTATTATATGATAATTTGACTTTAGAATGAATATCTTTAATGAATAGTAGACTACACGATTTCATTTTTGAATGTTTAATCCTTGATAATTTTGTCCTAAATTTTTTTGACATGCTTAATTCAATTGAAGTGATGTCGCTTACTTGCTGAGTATTCGTCTCATTGCTTTACTTTCCTTGCTTTTTCAAATTTTGATATATATATATATACATCTTCAGAGTTTAGCTTTTGATGAAAGCTTTGGTTTGCAAGTTTAGCACCCATCTTTAATTTTAAGATATTGAATGTAAATAATTTGACATTGCATTTAGTTGATTTTGTTAATTATCAAAATATTTTATATTTTTTGATCAAGGTGTATTATTGAATTTTTGCAAGACTTAAGGTCTTGTAAATTGTAATTTTGAGAATTATTAAGCTGAGACTTTCGATTTGGTAAGATTTGAGTTGCCTTGCATTTCTATGGGATTCGTCTCATCAGTGTCTTTCATTGTTATATCTTAGACCTTAGATGTGGGGCATGATAATTAAGGTTTACGAAATCAATCTAATTGATGATTAAGCAATTAAAAATAAATAAACATAAGATATTTGCGTTTAAGTCAACTAACATTAAAATTAAAGAGTAAAATAATTCAAATTACATGTTGAGTTCTACAGTAATCTTAAAAAAACTAATTTAGTTCATGCTAACTAATGAAAACACAAAACAAAAGAGTTTATCATAAGTATTATAAGGAATATACAAAGGGTAAGGGAACATAAAAATTTTTAGCGCTCGTTATCCTCCTAGAAAAATTAGATTTTTAAAGCTCAAAAATTCCTAATTTAAGTTTTTAAATCAGAGTTGTTTGTAGGTTGAGGCTGTGACTAAAAAAATTTTTGAATTTTTTGTTCAGGCTTGACTTTGGCCTAATTCACTTATATTATCCATATTACTATTCATAATTATATAAAAAATAAAAAAATTATTTTTATATTAATATTATATATTTTATAATTAAATTTATATAAAAATATTTTTTAAAATTTTTAAATATTAATTCAAAATGACTTAACCTAACTTGAATTGATAAAAATTCGTCCAAAGTTTGACCTAAACAGATAGCCCGACCGTGGATAAGTTTACTTAAAAGATCCTATTCATAGAGCCTCAAGAGCCTAGAATGAAAACTTCTTGCATAAGTTAGATCTCGTGATAGTACCGCAATGCTAGCTTCTTGATCGAGAAGCGTGGCTCTGGGGTTGCAGCATTTGGCTTATTGTTCTTTCGCTGCTTTTGCTACACTTTATTATCTTCTGACGCCTTGAAAACTCTTTCTCACTTTGAACCGACAAAAATACGAAAATAATAAATTATTATATCATTTAATAAAAAATAAAATTAACTTAAAAACAATTAAAAATTAATTAATTAAAATAAAATTTTAATTACTTAAGAAATTATCTATAATATATAAAAAGCATAAATATTAAAATTTTTTTAAACATATAAAATACCTATTATTATTTATTACATTACTTAACAGTCATTAGAAGAATATTTTATTATTAAATTATTCATTATAAGATCAAGATTATAATTTTTAAATTTTTGTTTTAAATATTTGGTTAAAATAAGATAATTATCCAATTAAAACTAAGATTTATTACTATAACATAGATGTTTCAGTTGTTATTTTAACAAAATAGCAAAGATTAAGTAATATACTTTATTAATCATTTTCTTTTGTTTTTACATACGATTTCTTGCTTCATATTTTTAAATGGTTTTGGCTTTTTCAGTCAGTAGCAAAACATCCTTCTTTTTTCTTTTATATCTTATTCGATGAGAGCTTTTCAACACATTAAAAATTCAATAAATTTTAAAAACAAGATAACAAAGATTTTGATTATCAATTAATTAATTATTCAAAAGAGTACAAATACATTATTTAATAAATTTAAAAATTAATTATATAAAATCAGGTGCAACCCTTTGTTGGTAGCAGCGTTGTGTTAATTATCATTGAAAACAACATGAACTGACACGAAACAGACGGTCTTGTCCAGATTCATTAAACTAAAATATTCCTTTATATCATGAAAAAAAAAAGACAAAATAAAAAACTGTTGCAGCCTTGATTTCCTCAGTATAAATACCCCTGAAATTCTACTTATTTGGGACCAAAAAAAAGAGGCAATAACAAAAAGCAAAAGCCAGTGAGTTAAATCCTACCGTAGATTCAAGATGAACTCTTCTGATGAAGGCAAAAGTTATCCTTACCTTCCCAGCATTTGGGATCCTCAATTCATCATGTCCTTTGCCCCTTCTTTTTCTGTACAATATTCTATGTTCCTACAATTTAAATATAAATATCCAATATAAGTATGTATGCGATAAAAATACTTTTAATTTTTAATTTAGAGCAAAATGATTCGAACTTTGTTTAAAGAGTACAAAATCATGCACCAATTATTCAGTCAAACATTTGAATGCAGTTGTAGTTATACGGTTAATTGACTTAATATTTGCAATCTGCTTTCTTTTTGCAGTATGATGATGAGCATGCCAGCAGGCTGCAAGTGTTGAAAGAAGATGTTAAAAGCTTGATTGCTTCAACTTCCATGGGAGATCCTTGT
>JBBYHO010033787.1:0-11193 GCA_038382025.1 Adansonia gregorii
AAATCTCATTAAGATTACATTTGTTTACATGCAAGTATGAAAGTGATGAAGGCACTTAAGATGGAAACTACTTGAACATAAATAGCCTACCTTGTAATTTATCCCTTAGTGAACCTATTTAAGCCTAATGTTAATCTTTTCTTTGTTTAAACCATGTTTGAGCCTAAAACTGTAAAACAAATTATTATACCTATTGTAGAGCATTTAGTTATATGTTTGAATTTTTTAAGAGAAAAAAGTGAAAAAGGTGAATTCGTGAGACTTAAGTTTGAAAAAAAAAAAGAAAAAAGAAGTGGTTGGTACATGAGCCATGGAATCATGTTTGAAAGCTCCATAAAAAAAAGAAGTAAAAACTGAAAACAAAGTAAAAAAAAAAAGTGTTCTCATGTGATAAAAAAAAAGAAAAAAAGACTACGTATGTAGTTTAAATTTTGAAATTTTAAATTATATTTTTATTCAACTTTGTGCTCTACTAGTTTCCTTGTCTTTAATTACCCTTTGTTTATCCATTCTTTGTTGCTACCATTCCTATACCTCAGCCCCATTATAACCATGTAAAGACATTCTGATTTGTGTTAGCATATATCATAAGTGATGGAAATGAGATGAACAAGCAAGCATATGGCAGTGCATTTTCATGGATTGCATTTGAGAGAAATACTAAGCCTAAACATTTGTGTGATATTGATTCTATATCTATTGAGAATAGCCAAGATAAGTATAATGAGTTATTCATAAAAATCCCTTATCTAAGATGGGTAATAATCTTGTGAAAGAAATTTTATTCTTGCTATATTCTTTGTTTTTGACATGTATCAATCTTTAAAAGCTTTGGAAAGATTTAGAGTTTACTTGCATTTAGGATTAGATTAGGTCTAGTTTGCTAGAGGACTAGCAAAATCTAAGTGTGGGGGAATTTGACAAGTTTTAATTTTATATAAATTATTTTTCTATTTTAATTTTTTTTAGTTATTTTTTTATGGTTATCATAAGCATTTATTTTTCTTTTTTATTTTGCAGGATTTAATTGGATGAAAAATACAAAAGAAGCAGAAATTGGCTAAGTTAAGGAATTTGAATGGGTTTCGAATTCTAATGATCTGATCTTGAAAAACTTTGACCACACTATGAGAAGTTAGAAGATGAAGTTTTGTTTGGTTAAGAGTTTGAAAGTTGAAGTAATTATCTTTGAAGATTATATTTTATCTCTTGGATAAATGAAGAAAATCAACCTATAAATCCAACTTTATGGCTACATTCAGAAAAAAAATTGCACATAACCTCTCAAGAGATCAAGATAAAGATTAGAGATTAATTTTTTATTTTTATTTTGATAAATTAGTGTAATTATCTTTATCCCTAGCTTTAGTTAAATTCTTTCCCAATAAATAGAGAGGGTTAAATAATTTTGATCATATCATTCTTATTCTTCCTCTCTATTGTATTCATTATTTTCTAAACTACACCTTTCTAAGTTTTTTTTATTTGGTAGTAAAAAGAATTGCAAGCTTTTGTATTATTCATCATGAGAAATAAATGAAATTATTTTCAAAGTTATTTTTTTATAAATATCTTGTGTTTTTCTATTTAAATGTTATATATGAATTTAAATTTTAGCATGCATACTAGTAGTTTTTTCATATTTAATCTAGAGCTAGTTAAATAATTAAATACGTAATAGTTTGATTAGTTTTGCATAAGTAGCAAAATAACTTTAATGAGGATGGCCAAGTTTTTATTTTCAAAGTTATGAAAACTTCAACTCTTCCTTAAATAAATTCAGCTTTTGATGTTGTTAGATTGAATCAGTTAAACTTTCTTAGTTTTTAAAGCTATCTTTTAATTATATTCTAAAGCTTCTTTTAGGGTATTTAAATAATAAGGGTTAATCATAGTGCTTAACTTGGTTAATTAGGAAATAAGGAAAAGTAAGGAAGTCAATACATGTTTGATTCCATGGCTGATTTATTTGTTTTAAAATATGCATAAGAGTTTTCAATGATTGATGATGATACACTAGTAAGCAATATCGATTTACTACCAAAGTCTTTTAATTTTGATTTTTATTAAATTATTTTTAAGGATTTTTTAAAATCAAATCCCTATTTACTTTTTGTTAGATTCTACTATTTTTATCATAAATCGTTTTTTTCTATTTCTTAAATCAATTTGAAACTTTTAAAGGTCCTTGTGAGATACGATCTCTATTTCTTTATACTATAAATCTAAAAATCAAGCAAAAAAAAGTGAGCAATATAAACGGGTAGCATCAACAACTACCGGTTTGTCTAGAAGGGAGATCAATCAGAAGTTTAGGATATCCTTTTGTCTCCATATTCACTATTCCACTCTTGCTTAATTAGTGATCCACCAACTAGCAAGGTCATAAGTTATAACCTATCGAAGAGCAAACAGAGGTAAGGAAATAATTGAGATAATGAAATAAACAGACTGATTGGATGTTTTCCTTGCTTGCATTGATAGATAAAGATAACATTTCATTGCTTCGACCAATTGCTCATAAGTTCATTATTGGTAATATGAATGTATTATTAAAGTTCAAACACCGAGTTCATGATGTCTGAGTTTGGCCCTTGAATCTCTTATTGCATTGATGATGAGTTTTTGATTGAAAACTGCTCATATTTCAGTTCCCATATGATTGTTACTCTAATAAGTTAAATTAATCAATTGATGCTTAGTAATCCTTGGTGTCATGACCAGCAATCTGAGGCAAATTATTTGCGAAATGTACCAGAAGTATAAATTAGAAAAATTGTGGAAATCTCACCTCTGCGAAACAAAAGGACCCACTCCAAATGTAAGACCGGAGGCAGCTTGGACGAAGACAAAAAATAATCATCACTTTCATGGATGCGCTCAAAGACCCTGCCCAAGAATGATAAAGAGCACCCCTATCAAGGTCAGCACCGCCCATAAGTACCACACCCTGTCCCTCATTCCAAAACTCTTTGCCATCATGTCTGAGCTTATACACCCTGAAGGTCGTGAAAACAAATTTGCTAAACCAAAGCTTGCAGCAGTGGTTCCTGCTGTGTGGAGTTTCAGATTAAATCGGTCATAAAAGTACTCCGTTATTATGTTGTCCACTGTCAACTCCACCCCAAATCAATATCCATAAGTCAACACCAAGATCCATCCTTTGTAATTTGTGATCCCATGGTAGAACAAATATGAGAGTGA
Source organism: Adansonia gregorii (assembly GCA_038382025.1). NCBI lineage: Eukaryota > Viridiplantae > Streptophyta > Magnoliopsida > Malvales > Malvaceae > Adansonia > Adansonia gregorii. The sequence continues at coordinate 3,205 of JBBYHO010033787.1, forward strand.
GTCTTTTTGTTTATTCACTGATTTTTGCATTCTTTGATAATTCCCATCTGGAAAATTCTTGCCAATCAGAATGGTAAAAGCTAATAATCTCTGAAACAGGGCAGGAATGACGAATGCAATTTGCCAAGCTGTAAATTTGCCTGCAGCAGTGTCACGGATGACAGCAAAAACAAGGGGCAGATAAGCTGTGTTGCGCTGCCTCCAAGATTGCCCCATGCGGCTGCAACACCCTTAGCAGTGCCAACTACTAGAGATGAAAACATAGTGCTCATCCAGAATTGTTTTTACACAAAAAGGGGGAGAAGCCTGCGAAAAAGCGGACAAGGGGAAGGTGTCAGGTGATGAGGCAATGCAGCTGAGGTAAACTGCTGGTGCAGTGAAGTGGTTCAGGGATCCAGAAGCAAGAGGTGGTCCAAACAAGTCGCAAGCAATTCCAATGGCAATTCGAGCAGAGACTGCACCAGAGACAGATGCAATCCCTCCCTTGCCGATGTCAATTGCTGTGAGGTTTAGGTTGTCACGCATGATAGGTAGGAGGGGTGGAGCAGCAAAAGTGGATATAGAACAGGCAAAGAATGAAATCCAGGACAGCCGAAACCCTCGCATTTGGGGTGTAGCCATGGAGAATAATCGAAATTCAGTTGCCTAGATTTCTGAATCCACTTGAAGAACAAACAATTGGGCCTGAGTTTCTGCCATGCTGAGGGATATTTCCATCTCAAGTACTCGGATAGAGATGGCTTAGGTAAAAGTAGTATGTTTGTACAATTGGGAAGATTTTAAAGCTCCATTCTCTTTTCAATATTTGCATATTAAAAAGAATGCAAGGTAGCTGTTATTGTCTTTTCAGGATTGGTAAACTAGGAAATTTCACAAGCTTTAACTTGGAGGGTTGTATGTATTCTGCAGCAGTGACATTTTAATGGTGAAAAGGCAACCTTGAAAGACCAGCAGAACTCAGCCCGGGCCGACTCTCAGTGTTTAACCATACCATAATATGAAAAAGAAGCTGAAAAGCTTTGGAATTCAAAGTTGTGAAAAGGAGTAATTGGCAGGTAAGTTTTCTTCGAGTTCTGGTTTTTTAGCTGCTGGTAGGTGGCATGAAACCTTAATGGGTACTAAATGAAAAACAGTGATATAACAATGAAATCAGAGTAATATGTATTTTTGTTTTATTTTTTTTAATGTAGAATAAAAAAATTGTATTTTAATTAAATATTAACATGTAAAATTTATTTTATTTTGCAAATTATATCAAACTATTATAAAGTTTATTATTTTTAAAATAAATTTTAACTCTTTTTTATTTATATCAAATAAATTGATTTATTTTTTAGGTTAATGAAAAAATTAGAATTTTTAGAATAAAGTAACGTCATATGAACTTTTAATTCTTTTTTTATTTATTATCAAATTATTCAATTTTAATGTAATTAAATTTTTAAGTTGTAAATTAGATAATCTTGTTAATAATAAGCAATATTTATAATAATAATTTATAAATACAGTGAATAATAAAGATAATTTTTTATTTTTCACATTCGTGCTTATATATTTTTCACATTCGTGCTTATATATATTATAAATTATTAAAATAAAAAAAGAAAACATGTACTATTTATTGGTAAATTCAATCAATTTAGATCAAACTTTTTTCTTTATTTGTAGATAATAATGATTTTACATTTTATTTATGTACAAAATGAAATGATTTAGTTAATTGCCATTAAGAAATACATCCGTGTAAATTTATGACAAATGTATTTTAATCAATCTAATCAATTAAACTAGAACTAAGCTCTTGCTTCGTTGAGTTTTTTTTTAATAATTATTAACTAATAATGTAAAAAAATTAATTTTAAATTAAATTTTATGATATAATAATTATTTATTATAAATTTTAATATTATTTATTTTAATATAATTATGTTTTGCTAATTATGAAAATTAAATTTATAATGATTGTTTATTTATAAATGACTCAATACAAATGCCTTTTGAAGTGTTTTTTATATGTATTTTTAAAAAATATTTAGACCTTATTGCATATTACATAGTTTTGTTTATAAAACGAAGAAAATAATAATTGGAAAATAACAAAATAAATTAGAGTGTGTATTTTATTTTCTTAGTTTGACTTACATAGGTTTGAGGCAATGTTTTCCTTTTTTTTTTGGGGGGGTTAAATTAATGAAATATCAACTCATTTTTATATTTTATTTTGCATAGTTAATCATTCAAATAAAAAATAATTAAAACAAAATTTTATTTTGTATTGAATTCTTTTGTTGGATTGACTTTCTCACATTGGTTAGGAGTAGCAAGGTTTTTTTTTTTTTAAATTTTTTTTCGAGTAGATCAAATATGGCGAGTCAACATGGAAACTAATATCTTTAAATATATTATTTAAAAATAAATTAAAAATAATTAATAAAAGAAATTAATATGAAATTAAAAAAATAAAGGACTTAAAATATAATAAACTAAAATTAAAAATAAAAAACGCATCGTCAAGCAAAGAAAACTTGGCACATGTCACGCGTTGGTTAGTAGCAAGTTCATTTTTTATAATTTTTAATTTTTTCGAGCAAATCGAGTATGAACTTTGAATTAATTTGTAAGTTAACGTATAAATTAACTTTTTAAATACATGATTAAAAATTTAGAATTAGAAAAACTAAAATTTTGCAAAGCCCACCCCATGTCAAACCCAAAAAAATTTGCGATATGTCGAGCAATTCCCCGTTAGAAGATTTTTTTTCAAAGGTAAGGCAGAGAGGCATGGATGTGGGAGGCAAACATGGTGTATATTTCGTATATAATATGGATGGGATTATCTGAGTGAGGAAAAAGTAAGGAAGGAAAAAAAAAAAAGGGCACAGCTTAGTTTTACTTTATGTTTGGATTGAGGATAAGACAAGGAAAAGTAAATTAAAATGGAGAAAAAGAGATTCTCTGTTTTTGTTTGGATCAAAATTATTTTTTTATTTAAGAACAAATAAAGGGGGTTAAGTATTTTTTATTTTTTTTAAAGGTTAAAAATTTTTTATTTTTTATTTATTATTATCCAATATAATTTTAATAATTACTTATAAATTTAATTTTAATAATTTATTACTAAATACTATAGATATGAATGATATTGATAAATATATTAAAAAAATAAAAAATTAATGAATACTTTTAAAAAATATAATTTTATAAACTTCAATTTAGAATAATTTAATAAAAAAAAGTTATCTAAACAACAAATATATATTTTTTTTACTTTCCTTCGATTTTTTTTTTATTAGTACCCGTCTAAACGTAACATTAGGAGGTGGGGTGCCATCTTCTTCCACGATCAAATTAAACCATGGAGGGACTTCTTTCCATAATGCGGTTAATCCTGCCGTGTATTCCATATTGTTTTGGCCAAAAGGAGTTATTTGGCGTTTTAACGTTGCTAAACAATGCATTAATTAACTTATTCGGGTGGGAACATTCAACGGGGAGTATATTATAGAATCCATTTTTGGGGATTCCGAGAATATTCAAATGCTAATTTTTAAAATAATCATCATTTACTTTTTGTGCTTCCTCGCTAGCTGCAAGCCTGTAATCCCGATTTGCTCGTCTCACGCACGCGGGCAGCCGTACGGCCACGTGGATAATCCTAACTTGTTGCTTGGACACTCGACAGTCAAAGTTCAACTATCAATTCTCTCACATCTTGCTTTCCACAACCTCCACTTTCCAAGACCAGAGGTGCAATATTTTAGCTCTGTATATTGAACAGATTTTTAAAATTACGAATTTAAAGAAATTTAAGTGTTTAATATTTTTTTAAATGAATTAAATTAATATAAATATGAAAAATATTTAAGTGTTAAAAATAAGTTAAGAACCAAAATTTATGCTTGCATGACGTACTGTTTCAATCAATAGGAAAAGAGTTAACAACAATGTACAAAAATAGAGTTTTTCACGGTCCATGACTTTGATTGGAGGCAGCTTTGAGCTTTGGTATTTTAACTTATAGCGTATTTATATTTAATATATATATAAATATAAATATAAAATATAATTTTTTAAATATAAAAAATTAAATATATTAACATTAAGTGTATATATATATATTAATGTAGCTTTGGACCATTGGCTGATATCTTTTACTAGCAGTACCAATAGGCGAGGTTTTTGGTTCATTAGTCGTGGCTGAACCATCTAATGAAAGAAGCCGCTGACATTTATACAGTTGCCCCAGGATGCTTTGTTTGTTTATTTTATTTGATTTTCATCTCAAATTGGATTTCTTATTTTTTAAACTTGTAACCTGCTATGAATGGATAGATTATTTTATGGGTTTGGTGGGAAGCTTGGTTGGCTGCTTGTGAATTTTAAACGTGGTTTACGGTATTTTCCAGCTTCGCCAGGAAGTCAAATTAGGATCCTGATTGGGATGCAAGCTGAGATTCTATCCAAATAATTCGGGCTTATATTATATTATATTATTTTATTTATTCATGTCCCATCAATTCTTTTTAAAATTTAGGCAGTAGAATTGGAAAAGGCTCGGCGTTTCTCAACGTTTTCGGCTTTGTTTAAAAGCTTCCCTTTCCCAAAGAATTGGGGAACCGGAGAACATAAACGACAAACAAAGATCTAACGATGAGTCCAAATTACCTTCAGTTTATTTGTTTAGTTATTTTTAAAATAAATTATTATTTAGGGCAATAAAAGTTTTTTTTAAAAATTTTATAAATAAAAATTAAAAATTTTTTTATATATTTTTAAAATATATATAACGAATATATGGCTGTTTTTATTTATTTATAAAATAAAAAATTTTATTTTTAATATATTTAATGATTATTTTTTTTAAAAAAAATAATATTTAATATATTTTAAATTTAAATTTTAATATTTATAATTTTTTTATTTTTAAATTTTTATTTTTAAAAAATAATATTTAATAAATTTAAAATTTAAATACGTACATATATAATTTTTTTCTTATTTTAACATTTAACGTCCTTTGAAAAAGAGAAAAAAAAAATCTCAAACTCCTAGCTTCTGTCCAAATATGCAGAATCATGGCCATCTTTAGTTTACCTTACGTGATAAAAATGCTGGGACTTCAGATAAAAATATTAGTTTCTACCCCCCAAAAAAACACCAAACATTTGCATAAATTTTTTTATCGATTTTTCTGTTCACTAATTTACGGGAAAGCTAAGCATCTGATCACCCCAACTAACCTTTATCTTTGCCATTAACCTAATCCAACTTACGATCAAATAAACGGCAAAAGAAGCAACAAAATCAATTTAAGACTAAACCTATAATCATTTGACTCGATTTGTATTAAATTTAATTTAAAATTTTAATAATTTATACCAATTTAACTTAATTTAAATTATTATTTATAGAATAAAATATGTTTATTTGGACAATTATATTTATATCAACATTTATTTATTTGGAAGATTATGTTTGTAGAAGGTGATATCTTATAAATAATTTAAATATAAATAGAACAATTTACCTTGAATAACAATTCTATACATAAAACAAAATTAAGAAAACTCCCTACAAATTTTGTATATATACCAAATCAGATAATTATGATAACCTATTAAAGAAAAAGTTGAATTATTTTTTAAAAAAATTTGAGTTTTTGGTTAAAATGACTATAAACCATATACTATTTACGTGATTAATTTATTCAGTCAAGGTAGAATATTTGAAAAGTATATAGACTTTCATAATGAAACCATTATTTTCATATGGAAATTAAATATTCTATGGATTTATGTTACATGGTGATCATAAATTTGGAACAAATAATGCCATAATCTTCACCACATTTGATGATATATATTGAAATCATTACATGTTGCATATTCGTGTGGTAGGTCTCCCAAAACCAACCTGTTCCTTCAGTCTCTGGAATTTAAACTGTTTTTGGATTAAACTTGTACGGATGATGGTTCATACGTGGGGCATGGCTGCAGGCTTCAGTCTCCCGCCATTTTCACTTCTGCTGTTATCAGCAAATTTTAAACTTGCATGATGTAATCCTTTCTCCTTCTCCATCGAATTCCATTCGGACATGTAATAGTCTTCTTCGGTCTGCTTGTTTGATGGACCGCAGAACATTCCACCCCATTGGGGGAAGTGTATCAAACATATAGCAAGGCTGCAGCAAATGATCATGACACCCATAAGAGTAATCCCCGTTTCTTTTGAATATTTGGATCCTTTGAAGAAGATTAACTGAGTCAAGACGGCACCCACGTTCCCACCACCGCCTGTCATGCCTGATATCACCCCTAATGACCTGAAAAGAACAAACTTCAGGGGGGAAGAGTATAGAAAATAATATGCATAAATTATGATAACCAATTTTTTTTTTAAATATTCGTGCTCAACACATATTTAAATATAAATATAAAAATATAATATTTTAAATATATAAATAAATTTTTAATAAAAAATTGAATATACCTATGCTGAACAAATATTCATCTTAGCACATATTTAAACACAAGCATAAGATTATAATCCAAATATATAAAAAACCTTACAAAAAATTAGATATTGTGACCTACCATCCAAGCTTGGGTAACGTAAGGAAGATTGGGCGGTCACGTCGAACATAGAACTATGAACTACTCTTGCTAATGCAAATGATCACGCTACGTTGACAGTTCAGATCTTGTTCAGACAAAATTGGTTACTGATTACTTGAAGAATTTTGATTCCCTCAATTGACCGCAGCTAGGATGAAAGCTATCATTTCAGCTCACTTTGTCTGACTTTGCGTCCTTGAATTTTAGTTTATAATTTAAGATTTATTTTTGTCTTGCTCCCACTAATGACAGTAACAGTAAGATAAATAGCCTATCCACTGAAGACTTACAATGAGCTGAATTATTTCATTTGTTTATCAAAGCCAACAATTAACCATCCAATAAATAAGACATAAATAGTGAAATCATACTAAAATATCATTAAACATTGTTCATGTGCTCCACATTAAGCAATTACTAAATTCTCAGGAGCGTATCTTTTTATTTTTTCATTGTAAGATCTAATCAATCCAAACAGCCAAAACTCTTGGAAAGAAGTATTCTTTTGAATTTGGGTTCAAAATCTATGTTATTTTGGTATGAGATAGCTTATTTGACAGAACCACATGATGGAAGAAAAAAAAATTATAGCTAAGAAATCATATAGAAACCTTACCTTCGAGAAACGAAAGGTACTACGCCAAATGTGAGCCCACAGGCAGCTTGAACAAACAAAGAGAAAACAATCATGACAGCAATGGATGCACTTAACGATCCAACCTGCCCCAGAATGATGCAGAATACGCCTCCTAATGTCTGCACCACCCACAAAATCCATAGCCTGCCCCTCATCCCAAACCTCTTTGCCAATACATCAGATAGAATCCCTCCTCCAGGTCGAGATATCACGTTCGCCAATCCAAAACTTGCTGCAATCATACCTGCAGTGTGGAGTTTAAGATTGAATCTGTCATAGAAGTACTCGGCAATTATGTTGTCCACTGTCAGCTCAACCCCAAAACAGTATCCGTAAGTCAATGCCAAGATCCACCCTCTGTAATTTGTGATGCCATGATAGAAAACAAGCGAGAATTTATCTTTTGATTTGTCTCCGGACTTCTGAAGCCCCCTAAAGTTCCCGTCTGGCAAATCTTGGCCAAAAATCAGAACTGCAAATGCTGAAAACGTTTGAAACAAGGCAGGTATGAAGAATGCGATTCTCCAAGCTGTAAAGTTATCCGCTCCGGTATGACGGATGAGGCCAAACACTAAAGGCATGATCAGCTGTGTTGCGCCACCTCCAAGGTTGCCCCAACCTCCTGCAACTCCATTAGCGGTACCGACAACCGGGGCAGAGAACATGGAGCTCATCCAGAATTGAGTTGACACAAAAGTAGCAATGGAGAATCCTGTAAAGAAGCGAACAAGAAGGAAA
>JBBYHO010033798.1:0-11192 GCA_038382025.1 Adansonia gregorii
TCCTCATGTTAACATATTTTATTGTCTAGGAGGAATTATGCTTACTTGTTTTTTGGTACAAGTAGCTACAGGATTTGCTATGACTTTTTACTATCGTCCAACCGTTTCTGAGGCTTTTGCTTCTGTTCAATACATAATGACACCAAAAATCTAATTAAACACTCTAGAACCAAGCACATAGAAATTAGACATCACTTCATGAGAGATCATGTGCAAAAATGTGATATAGTGCTTGAATTTGTTGATACCTTACATTAACTAGCTGATATTTTTACTAAACCACTTGACAAGGATAGATTTTGTACAATTAGAAAAGAAATTGGCCTAATGAATACACCTTAAATTCATAATAAAATCTTGATACTTTGCCTCAATAATTTTTGCATCATGCTTAGTTTGAAAAGCTAGCTCTGCATACTTACTTTTTTAATGATGTGCACTTGTATGAATTTTTTATTCTTGAATAATTTTATTGTTTCTTGATTAAATTTTGAATTATTCCTGTTAAATGATTTTGATGTGAAAACTTCGGTTCAAGTTGCATTTTCAAATGCTTTTCGAAGGACAATTGGGTTAAAAATATGCCTGATTTGATACAATCTTAAAGGAAATAACCTAATACTAGGCCATACATATCGATACCAACACATTTTTCTTCCTTATATCAAGACTAGTTTCCAGGTATCGATACAAACCCAAAATTGTTCTTTGTATTGATACTTAACTCCAAGTATTGATACAATGTATCGATACTCCCTAGCTTGTATTGAAACATATTAACTTATTCTATCTCTTGAAACCCAATTCCTTGTATCGATAATACAAAAGCAAAAAATGTTCTTTGTATCAACACTCTATCTTTTGTATCGATACTCAAAGTTGATTTGGGACTCTTCGCATGCGGAAAGCTCATTCTTATCGAAAACTATTCATCCTTTCCTAGCCTCCTCTCCCTCAGCCAACCTTCAATCATCAAAACTCACAACCCTTACACTCTTTTCACAATCTTTGATCTATAAACCAGTTAATTTAATCACAATTCACTAAATCCATTTGAAAATCAACTCATTCCCATCCAAAATATTAACAATTTGAAACCTTCCCTCACTCTAACCTTCACCATTTTCTTTTCAAATCCTACAACATTGGTTTATATTTCTTCATAGTTTTTGAGTGTTTTTCATTTGTAAGCATTTCCTCACTCAATTCTTGAGATTGGTTACGGATTTACTCGATACACTACATAAATTGCCATAAAAACTTACCACCCACTACATGCTCGACCATTTACCTCAACCATTCAGTCCTTAGCACCTTAACTAGGGTCCTTCACTTGACTTACTCGATCTGCTTGACCTGTTCCTCGAAGAACTCATCGAAACCCAATTCCATCTCATCTAAAAGCCACTAAAACATATCAAACACTTCACCAACAACAACACTAATCCTCTCCTTCACTTGTCTGAACCAATATACAATTCTACCATGTCACCAACTACTTAACAAAAGTCCTCAGCCACCCTTAAACACAACCATGCCTCTAAAGACCAAAAAACCACTCATCATCAAGCTTATCACTCATATTTTCACCTCTACCGCTCGTCAACCATCTTTAATCGAAACATAATTATTCTTAACCGATGCTTCTGTGATGTACGGGCTCGTGAGTGATTCGCCATTAGCTATGCACATATGCCCATCCAACAATGTCTAGTTATCAACTTCCCCTTTCTCTAGTCTATTACGTATCCTTACCTTCAAATTTTTGATATCTTTAAATGGACCAAATTTCTTTCTCTCAATGTTTCGATTTGTAAGAATCTTGTTCATGTATTCTTTAGCAATGCCTCTATTATCATTGATGATCACATTCATGTCATTACTATTCAATCCTGTCTTTTAAGACAAAATCTTATAGTTAACCTGATTTCTCTTGTATCTGCCTTGGGTTTCCTGAAAGAAGGTGTAATCCATAAAGGTTCGGCTCCTGTAGCCTTGGGCACCCCTAATAATAAAGCCACCCTTCTTCCTCTGGTTGATCATTTACTTTATTTTATCGTTTCCCATGTTCTCCGTCCATACGACACCAAACATACTTTGATTAGTGATTTTGACTATTGGTGACCCTATATGATTCAAACCGAAAATCATCTAAACTTAGCCCATTTCATTTTTGTAGACTTTGTTCTCTGTGTTCATGGTTATCATAGCCTCTTCCACGGTACGGCCTTAAGCTACTAATTCAACACTCAAGGTTTTTATCTTTCTTGTAACACCGGGATTATGGTATCCACTTACCATTATATTGGTTGTAAATCCATAAGGCTCGTAGGGTTTGAAATTCAAGGTGCTGACATTGTTCCCAAGGCTTATCGATAACCACCTCCACCATTTAGGTAACCTAATGTTCATGCTCCTAATGATCATGATGAAGATATGGAGCATGATGCGCCTTCTCCACCCCCAGCTCCTACTACTTCGTCATCCGCATCTATGGACTTTCAACATATGTATAATTCCATCATGGGGCATTTTAAGACATGGGAGTGATACCTTGACTCTTGGGATCATTGATGCGTTGGGCATTGACTGTGCAATTCCATAGCTTTTCTATAGCCTTCCATCATCCACCACTAGCTACTACTCCACTCACAGCGGATCCTTCGATCGATGAATCTTAGTCATCTAAGGTTTATTTTAGGATGGCATTTTAGTTTTTCTTTGTGGATTCATTTAAACTTCTTTTCTTTATTTGGTTGATTTTCTTTGTTTTATTGACTTTATCTCTTTAATGCATCATCTTTACTTGAACTTTATCCATTACTTTGAATTGCTCTTTCTTATGTTTTGATATAACAAAATAAGGGAAAATGTCATAAATTTGAAATGTATTGCTAAACATGTCTTTTATGAATTTATTATTAACTTGATCATGATTATATTGTGATGTTGGAATCCAAATAACATGTTGATATTGAACATTAGTTTACTTGATGTAGCTTGATGTTTAATCTTGGGCAATATTATCGATTTGAAATGTTGTAGCTTTAAAGGACCTAATTTGCTCAAATTAAAACTTTTGAAAACCATTACTTTATTGAAGGGGAGTTTTTCTTTAATCTAAAAAACAAGCAAATTTATCTTAAGTTTTGTTGTACCAAAAAAGGGGGAGATTGTTAACTTTGAATTCAATTTTCATATAAAAAACAACTGAAGCTAAATTAATTTATATTCAACTTGGTATTGTGTTAAAATTGAAAAACATTTTGAAAAGTACTAAGTTTGTATTTTATCAAAAATATATGTTCCAAAATGTATATTTATACTGAGAATATTTTTGAAATATGTCTAAGTTAATATCAAGTCAAGCAAAATCATTTTACGAAGGATTTTGAAGGTATGTCTCGATACAAAGAATGAATGTATCGACAGTATGCTTAAAATCCTCATTTGTATCAATATTCTTAAGCATGTATCGATATATTACAGTGAGTATCAATACTCACCCCATGTGTATCGATACAAGACTTGGCAGTAACCAAGGTTTGGCTAAAACCCTTAAATGTATTGATATAAGTGTGTCTATATCAATATAGCTTGCTTGGTATCGATACTCAGTTCCTTGTATCTATACAACAAGCTGTAACGGTCTATTTTTTAATTCCTGTATCGATACTATTGGTATTGTATTGATAGTATAGCATCGGTCTGAACAAAAACAAGCATTTATGAAGGCTACAATGGCTCTCCAACCATCACATTAAATGCTTAATGACTATGAATCAATTTCAACCTATAAATAAAGGTTTCCAATAGCTGAAGAGGTAAAGATACAAAAATAATTCAAGCATTGAATAACAAAAACTCAAAAACTCTTCAAATTCTTCATTCTTACTTGTATCAAATTAATACTCTTCCAAGTCTATTTGTAACTCATTCACCTTGTACTTAAATTCCAGCAAACATCTACCTACTAGAGGTTCAATTTGTTTGCAAAATACTTCATTCATATCACAAAAGAGGTTGTGTGAAAGTGAATGAAAATATTTAAGAATTTAGGGTAGAATTCTCAAAAGGATTGAAAGGTTCTATCTAAGCCTTAAAAGTCAGTGGTGTAATGTTATACCTTAGCCTTAAAGTTAACAATTTGATTAGTAAATTGTGCGAATCATCTTGGTAAGAAAGGACCAAGAAGAGAGGATGTAGCTGCCAAGTTTAAGGACCAAACCTCTATACATTGATTGTTTGTTTTTCTTACCCTTAACTTATTTTATTTTCAATTTAATTCAAATTTATCAAGTTCTTTTTTGTAAGAATCGATTCACCCTCTCTTGGTTAAATCTTTTACTTGAGCTAACAAAAATAATAACTAAATGTATAACTCACCATAACTAAGTATATGACTCACCATACTAAATGTATGGCTCACCATAACTAAATGTACGACTCTCCATGACTAGATATATTACTTACCATAACTAAATATACAACTCACCATAAATAAATGTATGAATAAGTATAACTAAATGAATGAATGACTAATTGAATGTACAAATGACTATAATTAAATGTGCAACCCACCAAGTACATGGTATGCACATTACAAAAGTCGTTTACGCATTTGATTCGTGTAGGGAACAACAAGATTCCTTAGTAGATACGCATGCCTTGATGTACATGCGAGGATATATGAATGTACAACTGATTATAACTCAATGTGCAACTAATTACAACTAAATTTACAATGGACTCAAAGTAAATGTATAACTGATTACAACTAAATGTACAACCAGCTTTTAATGACTGTACAAGATCATAAAACTGATCTTATGCTGCACCATATACCCAAGAAACAAGTGAAAATGTCTGAGAATAATTGTGCCATTCATTGGACAAGATACATTAGAATCACGCAATGCACATGACAAGTTATGCAATTAGTGTTCATTTCACCAGTAATGTACACTAACTACATGGTATGCGCATTATGAAATGCATTTACGCATTGGATTCGTGTAGGGACTAGTAAGAGTCTTTAATACTACGTATGCCTTGATGTACATGTGAGGATATATGAATGTACAATTAACCCCAACTAAATGTACAACTTATTGAAACTAAATGTATAACTAACTCTAACTAAATGTACAACTTATTACAACTAAATTTATAACTAACTCCAACTAAATGTATAACTTATTACAACTAAATGTACAACTGGCTTCTAATGAATGTACACCACTAGAAGATCGATCTACGCTACACCATATACCCATGAAACAAGTGAAAATATCCGAAAGTAATTGTGCACATTTGTTGGACAAGATACATGAGAATCATGCAATGCACATAAGTTATGCAATTAGTGTACATTTTAACTAGTAATGTACCCCAACTACATCATATGCACATTACGAAATGCATATTTGATTCGTGTAGAGAACAAAAAGAGTTCTTAATATGCCTCGATGTACACATGAAGATATATAAATGTACAACTGACTCTAACTGAATGTATAACTAATTACAACTAAATAAATGACTGACTCTAGCTAGATATAAAGCTGATTACAATTAAATGTACAACTGGCTTCTAATGATGTACAAGACCATAAAATCGATCCTACGCTGCGTCGTATACTCATAAAATAAGTGAAAATGTCTAAGAGCAATTTATAACTAACCATAACTAAATGTACAACCCATCATAATTAAATATCTAAATAACCATAACTAAAAGAATGACTGACAATAACCAAATATATGACGCACCATAACTAAAAGGATGACTCACCATCACTAAATGTACAAACAACCCTAGCTAAAAGGATAACTCATCATAACTAAGTGTAAGGGAATTGACTCCCCCTTTTTATATTATAGACGTATATTATATATTATATACATAATACATTATGTATTATATAAATTATATATATTAAAATGCTATTTAATAAAATAAAATTAAAAAATATTTTATATTAAATTTTAAATTATTTTTGAAAAAAATTAAAAATAATATATATTATATAAAAAATATATAACATATGTCATATTATTTAATATATATAATATAATAAGAAATAGAAGATATTTTATATTAAATTATTTAAAAATAACTAAATGGTTAGTCGTACACTTAGTTATAGTGAATCATACATTTAGTTATAGTAAATAGTACATTTAGTTATGGTGAGTTATACACTTTTGTTATATTGAGTCGTGCATTTCGTTATGATGAGTCATCCTTTTAGTTACAATTATTCATACTTTTAATTATGGTGAATTGTACGTTTTGTTATGGTAAGTCGTATATTTAGTTATGGTGACTCATACATTTAGTTGTGATGAGTCATATATTTAGTTATGGTGAGTTATACATTTAGTTATGGTGAGTCATCCTTTTAATTATGGTGATTCGTACATTTAGTTATGGTAACTTATATATTTAGTTATGATGAGTCATACATTTAGTTATGATGAATCGTACATTTAGTTATGGCGAGTCATGCATTTTGTTATAGTGAGTCGCACATTTAGTTATCATAATTTGTACATTTAGTTATGGTGACTCATACATTTAGTTATGGTGACTCGTACATTTTGTTATGGTGAGTCACACATTCAGTTATAGTCATTGTACATTTAGTTATTGTGAGTCGTACATTTAGTTATAGTGAGTCGTATATTTAGTCATCATTATTTGTACATTTAGTTATGGTGAGTCATATATTTAGCTATCGTGAGTCAACTTTTTAGTTACGGTTATTCATACATTTAATTATGGCGGGTTGTACATTTAGTTTTAGTAAATCGTCCTTTTAGTTATGATTATTCGTACATTTAGTTGTAGTGAGTTATACATTTAGTTATGGTCAGTCGTACATTTAGTTATAGCGAGTTGTCCTTTTAGTTATTGTTATTTATACATTTAGTTATTGTGAGTCGTATATTTAGTTATAATATAAAATATTTTTAATTGTTATTATTTTTAAATAGTAATTTAGAATTTAATATAAAATATTTTTTCTATAATATATATCAATATAATATATAATATATAATTTGTATATAATATATATTATTTTTAATTTTTTCAAAAATAATTTAGGATTTAATATAAATGTTTTTTTAATTTTTTAATTTTATATAATAATTTGAGATTTAATATAAAATATTTTTAATTTTTATTATATATAATATATTATTATATTATATTTATAACATTATATAATGTATATTATATATAATATGTATAATTTATATATAATTTATAATTTATATACTAAATTTAATATATATAATATATATTATTTTAATTTTTATATTTTTAAATAATATTTTTAATATATATAATTTATATATAATATATAATATATTATTTATATAATATATATTATATATATAATATAAAATGGGGAAGTCGGCTCCCTTACCTGAGATATATGTGTGGGGTGGGGGTCGGTTCGTTCCCCTCATCATGTGTATATAATATTATATATAATATATAATACATAATATATATATATATTATGTATTATATAACAATTTATAATCATATATCATATATCAAATATTTTTTAATTTTTATTATTTTTAACTAATAATTCAAAATTGAATATAACATTTTTTTATTATTTTTATATAATAATTTGAGATTTAATATAATTCGAGATTATTTTTTAACTTAGGATTTAATATATTTTTTATTTTATGAATTTAAGATATAATATAAAATATTTTCATTTTTTATGATTTTAAAATAATATTTTTAATTTATATAATTTTTATATATTAAATATATTATATTATATATAATATATTGTTGGTGGGGTCAATTCCCTACCCAAGGGAGCCGACCCCCCATTGGGAAAAGATGCTGCACAAGAAAAAAAAAGTAGATAAAATAGAAGACAGAAAAATAATTATAGTTTCCCTATTAATAATTCTAATAATTATTAGTTCCTTTCTTAAAATTATTTTTTTTGTTTCACCTTTTTTTTTAATAATTATTAATGCATTTCATTTTTTTTTGGAATTCTCCCTATTTTTTTCCATTAAAAATGTAGGAAAAACTATGGTTTACAACTTTTAATATTGGTAAGATTAATATATATCAATTTATAATTAGTTAATTTTTTTGAATACTTACCTCATGCATCATCAACAAAATTTGTGAGGAGGAGTTGAGATCCCTTCCATTATTTTTCTATAAATTATTATCCAATATAACCTTAATCACCATTCATAAATTTGATTTTGACAATTAATTGGTAGGTTCTATAAATATAAATGGTGTTGATAAATGTACTAAAAAGAAATGAAAAAAAAGTAATAGATGGGATTTCATCCTTTGTTAGATAATACATGTTCATTTATTTATTTTTAAAAATATTTTATTGAATAATGCTATTTCATGAGCTTGCTTGTGAAGTTTTTTTTTTCCACTATTGGTACATAAAATAACTATCCACCTTTTTATCCCTTACTTGTTTGCATACAAGTTTATTTTACATAAAATCAATTTTTAAATTTGTTACAACAATATTAAGGGTAAAGGTCAATTGGTAGACTATATTATAATGAAGGAGATATCTGAGTCATGTACTATTAAATATAATATTTTAGTCTTTGTACTTTTTAAGTTGTAGCAAATAAGAAAAAACAGTTAATAGTATTAAAAAACCATTTAAATATCGATAAAATATTGATGCATAATGTGAAGTGGAAGTTTTAAATTTTATTTAGAAACATAAGTATGGTTACTGATCAAATTTGGATCATTTTTCTGTTCAAAATTTAAAATTTCACATCATATGATATGTCTATATTTTATCATTGTTAGAACAGTTTTTTAATACCATCAACTATTTTTTCTTGTTTACTAATATTTCAAAAGTACAAAAATTGAAATACTGAATTTAACAATATAAAACTAAAATAATTATTACTATAATATAAAGACTGCCAATAGATTTTTTATTGAGCAAAAACAAGTATATATTTTAAGAGCACAAGAATTGGTGCATGTGCCTATAAAAAATTTTATTTGTTTTCTTTTAATGATGAGCTATTAAGCTGGGTTGAAGGATAATCTAGGTGTTTTGTTTTATGGAATATCTGTTGAAAAAAAATAAAAAGGCTAACCGAATAATTTAGAAAGTTAGGGTAATTGTTGAGGCTTACGAGGTAATTTAGAAAATTAGATAATTTGAACTTAGGTTTAAAAATTTTGTTGTCAAGATTTCAAAGGATAATGTTTCTATTCGTTTTTGTCGTTTAATTGATTATTTATGTAAATTTAATTTGGATCATGATTATGAAAATTGTTAATTATGCATATGATTTCTAATAGTAAAATATGTGCTATAAATAAAAACTCTTGTAAGTTGTTGTATAAAAGATTATGTCATATCTAGATAAAAATTAAGAGATTGATAAATGTAGTCTTTAAAAATTAATTTTGAATATTGCATTAATTGTATAGAGAGAAAACAAACAAAACAATCCATAAAATGAGCTAAAAGATGTTGGTTAAAAATTCTAGGAAATTTGGAGGTTGTAAAATTAGAAAGTTAAAACATGAGAGAATCCAGCTTTCAAGGCATGTTGCAAATGCTAGTTTCATTTAGGCATAATTTGCCTCTACCATATATGTATGCAAAAAGGGTTTGTCGAATTACCATATGATATAATGCAGGCTATGTTTAAAATTACTTTGCTATAATGAAATTAAACTACTAAACATTTATTAATAAGTGGCAAAATTTCTCTTTTATACTTAGTTTTCTACAGTAATCTAAGGCTAGAAGACTTGGTTTAATTTAGAATGATAGGAAAAACTGAATGGTCAAGAGTTATGATTTTTCTTCATACGTCTCTTTTCATATATTCCTTTCTTTTTTTGTTGCAAATTTTGATCTCTATTTACAGAGATTTAATCAAGAGTTGTAACTTTTTAGTTGCGTTGTTTAATCCAATTAGATTATCCTTTCATTTAGTTTCCAATTTTTGTTATGTAATAGGTGTCATAGGCAACTTCTCACCAATGAAAGGGCATCTTGTAAAATGGTATGAGTGAAATTAAAATGAAATTAGCCGTTACAGATAACCTTGACAAAATTTTGTATTATGGGCTTTGAATCTTTAACTCAGGGGATTTTGATTATTCTTTATAAATTTTAACATAATACATTCCAAACCTAGTATTCAACCTCTCTATATGGGAATAAAATTCCTTCGGTGTAATTTATAATAGAAGCTTATTTTTTATTCCAAACTCATAAGATGTAAGTTCCATTAATTGAAAACTTCTCCAATTGATCTTTAAATCAATTTTCTTGGTTTAGAACTTAACCAAAGCTATCATGTAACTTTTTATGTTTTAGTTTCCATTAATTGATTATTCAATCAATAAATTTTTTTTATTCTTTTCACTTATTTTGAAAATTATTTCCAACCAAAAACATTGAAATTTAAGAGATCATATTGCTATTATTGGATATCAATAGGGTGTATGAATACAAAATACATACACAGATCCACATGTTATCATATGGTTTATGTAGGCTGTCGTACGTAGGTACACAATGTATAACAAAATTACATGAATGATATCCATGGTGAATGAGGAATTGATCTCATTGTGTCTACTTGATAAAGAAGAATATTGATTGGTATTGGGTGGTGTATGAAATCCCATGTTGGAAACTTAAAGCTTATGTTAGTGGTATATCTTAGCTTGGTTTTTAGGTGGGGTTAGGCCTTAAAAGGCACCTAGGGTTTTGTGTAAAGTTTGAGACCTATACAAGCTTGGAAAGACACACATATGTGAACGAGTTAAGCCGAGCCAAGCTCAAGCTTAAAAGTGGGTTAAAGGTTGAATTGACCTTTTCTTAACCTAACCTATTAGAATTATTTGAGACCAACCCATTGGTTTGTTAAACTTGAACCAATATGTTAGGCTCAAACAGTTTTAACAGGCTAGGTTCCAAAAAATAATCGATTGGAAAAAATTAGTTCCTTGAATTTTATTAACCTTAATTTCAGTTTTGATATAACAAACAAACTTAAGTTAAATTAACACTCAATTTCGTATTTGTGTTTAAATTGACAAGCATCTTTAAAAATATTAAGTTTGTAATTATTGAAACGTGTTTGAGTCAACAAAAATGATTTCACAAACAAGTTTT
>JBBYHO010033872.1:0-11182 GCA_038382025.1 Adansonia gregorii
TGATGGTTTTAGAAGGAATTAGTCATTTAGATCCATTGAGCAAACAATAAGACTCGAATAATTAGATCGGACATAAGTATCCATAAAATCTTTCAATATTTAATTTAGATTCGCTTGATTTAATTTAATTTATAAATAAATTTAGTCGAATTAAATCAGAGCACTTTACGTGAAGCTCCTTAAAAAAATTTTAACATATATTTTTTTAAAATTTATTTAAATCAAATTTCACGTGTGTATATATATATATATATATATATAGAGAGAGAGAGAGAGAGAGAGAGAGAGAGAGAGTTTTTTTCAGGAGCTGATTATAATAGAATTGGAATGCTAACTTTTCCAAGCAATTAATCCAATTTGTATCTTTCCAAGAGGATTATTTATGTTCTTATAATTCCAGCACTTGCTTTCCACATTCAGTGCATTGAACGAAAGAAAACGAATTAAACACGACAACATTGACTTTAATCAATTCTAGGATTATCAATGTTTTCCGATTGATAATCTATTTTAATTTAATTTCTTGTTCACCAATCTTTCTTTTTTTTTAAAAAAAAAATTAAAGTAAAAAAATAATTATTTAATACATTAATAATAAAATATAAAAAATTTACAAATAAAATTAATAAAATAATATATAATATATTTCGTTTACAAAATTTTTATCTTCTATGCATTGAATAATTTTTCTAAATTAAAATCGTCCTACCAACGATTCTGGCTCCTGCTATTGTTGTTCCTTTACCATTAACATCAAATATCAAACAAAATGATTTTAATGTTGGATTTAAAATTAGTAAATTCTTGAAAATGTAGGCAATCGTCCTAAAAAATAGACTGGCCCTGGCTTTTTTTTTGTTCCTTTACAATCAAATTCCAAACAAAATAATTCTAATGTCCGATTAAAATTATTTAAAAAGTAAACAAGATGAACGTGACAATGTTAGCATTGATGTGACGATTTTATATATATTGCTACAACAGCCACCAATCTAGACCATTCCACTACTAAAATCTATTTAATTATACTACAAGTTTGTACCGTTTATACGACACCCTTTACAAATTGACCACCACAGACAACTTCTCGCTATCACTGTCTTTTTTCTGCAAGAAGAATACTACTACACGACATGACCAAAGCTATAATTTGCATTTGGAGAGAATTTTTCTTTTTTATATTTTGGACTCTACTTGGATGGAGAATGAAATTTGTTTACGGAAGGTAAAACAATAATTCGATAAATTATTGTTATATATATTTTTAATGATATTTAATATTTAAAGTTTTAATATGAATTGTTTTATATTTTTGTTTAAATATTTTAATTATCTAATTGTTTTATATTTATATATATATATATATTATAATGAATAAATTACTCCTACTCCCAATCATTGAGGTTTCAGAAAGAAAATGATAACCGAGAGGTTAGCTCGCATAAACCATATATGGGTGTTCATGTTATACTTTGGCTAAGCCCTTGACTGAAAATAATGCAACGAAAAGGCATGGCAAAGGCCTCCACCACAACTTGTTTTATCAACTTTAGACTAGAAAAAAAAAAAAAAATTAACGAAGGAAAATTAAAGTGGTGGTATTGGAGGTCTTACCCGGTTCCGGCAAAGAATGCGAAAGGTATCATCATCTCCCATCCATTGATTGACATGCTGCCAAAATATTCCAACCACATGAGTCCGGAAGTTCAACAAATTATTTAGCACAGAAAGAAAAACATTTTTATAAATTATATTGCCCAAACTCTCTTTTTTCTTTTAAAAAAATTCATATTTAATACATGTATTCGGCATATATTTTTAAATATAATTGTAAAAAAAATATTTTTTAAATATATAAAAAATAAAAAAATTATTAATTCTCGTATGAAATATATATCTAGCATTCTCCCTTGAATTCGAATAAAATAAATTATAAAAAGTTTTTAATATGATGAATCTGTCTTAGCTCAAATGTTTTATCATCAGAAAAATGAAAGGTTGGCTGTTTTAATTTCACAATTAATCAGTCATCTATGTTCAAGACGCATACCATATGGACAAAGCATCGACGGCAATCTCTGCGTTTTTCAGATTTCCAGTCATCAAAATTAATATTCTATAGTACCAGTTCTCCAAGCTGTAGAATTTTAAAACGTACAAGGAATCGTTAGATTCAGGGGCAAAAGGGAAAACAAAACAATGATACGATTAAAAAGGAAAATATTAATTTAAATGGGATGCAATGGAGTTGACTTTTGAGCCAAAAAAAAAAATCAAAATAGAAGAGAGAGGAGTACCAAAGCATGACCCCAGAAGCAGCAGAGAGTTTGATGAATTCCCAAAGTCCAGAAAATGCTTCCATGGAGAAGCCAGTCCAAGTAAGAGGGCACCCACCAAAAATAGTATAGCTAAAGAGTCCAAAAACCAGAACCCACCAAGAAAAATTCAAGGTAATCGCAGTTCCAATCACCCCAAGCTGAAACCTATACACGAACAGCCAACTTACCAGCACATGGACCAAGAGAGCCACCAAGGAAACCCAAGCAATTACCATGTTTTTCAGCTGGCTCTGCAAGAACCTCTGCAGGGGGAACTGAAATGCAAAGCTGAAATGAAGCGGTAACATCAACATAGAAACAATCCCTGACAGTTCTGCAACATCTTTAGGCTGTCCCAACAGCTTCAATATCGGGGAAGCGAAGAGATATAAGGGCAAAAGCAAAATACAACACAGGAAAAGAACAATCCAGGAACGTTGCATGTATACGCCCAACATGTAGTACTTTTTTGCTCCGAAGGCTTGGCCACATAGTGTTTCAAGAGCACTAGCCATCCCCAACTAATAAATAGGAAAAAAAAATTAGACAACTTTTCTTTTTTAAGAACTAAATAATCAAAAACCATCCAGATGAGAGTAAGGAGGCCTACCAAGAGGCCGAAGTCGAAACCGACGATGACATTATTTGCAATGGAAATGGCAGCAAGCTCGAGATCGCCAAGATGGCCTGCAAAGGCTTGAGTGATAACCAGCATGGAGTAAGAGGCAAGGCGGCTAAACATTGCAGGACCAACTATCTGCCACAGCTTCTTTGATTCAATCCATACCCTTTTAGAAAGAGATTGATTTCGATCATCTTGCTCAGCTTTCAATCGTTCTGCCGAAGCTAAATCTTCAATCAGAGGAACCTTTGCTTCCTTTAATGCACCGTTAGTCGACATATTACGTAGTGGTAGTAGTTTGTGGTCTATCGTCTCTGTACTCCCAATGAACTTTAAACAGTTGGTGCCTTTGGCTTTTTTCAACGCGCGCGAGCGTATATATAATATATATATATATATATATATATATGACGTAATTTCATAAAAATAAAAATATTTGTATTTGTTTTAAAAAATTTTTAATTAATGAAATTATTGGATTCATTGAAATTGTGTATACATATATTATTGGTTAGAGGAATTTATAGACTACATTGTAACTTAAAAAAAATTGATCTTTTATCTAATCTCGAGTTGGATTGGTCTAAAAATTTATTTTATTATTTAAAATAATATTAAAAATTATAAATTTTTATATTAATATTTATAAATAAATTTTAAAAATAATTTTTTATTATTCAAACAATGATTTGAGTTAACTCAAATTAGATGCATTGTGGGTCGTACAGGTTACTTGATGTATGAGTAGGTTTATTATTAATGTATCGAGAAATTAAAATCTAATCTAAAGTTTTATATTTATTTAATTTTTGTATTTAATTTTTTATTTATATAAATTAAGTATGTTAAATAGTATTTTAATTGATATAGATTTCGATCGGATTTTAAAAACTTATATGTACGAGAATGAATTATTTTATTAAATTTAACAATCAAGTTATTGACATGTAAATCATATGTATCTATAATTATAAGTTGTCCTTTGTTTGTATTGATGAGGGTAATTAGAATATTGCCATTTCTTAAGAAAGGAAAAAAAAAAAAAAAGAACGGAAGAGAAATTAAGAAAAAACACTGAAAATTTGTGTGTTCATGTTGTCTTTGTTTTTGTTATTGTATCTGTGTTATTTCTCCGTTTCATTATCATATTTTAAGTATTACAAATTTTTATAAATTTTAAAATAATAATAATTTATTTTATATAAATTTTAATATATTTGTATATTTTTTATATTGTATTATATTTTAATTATTTTTATATTATATTTATGTATTATGTCAATTTTTTATTTTTTATATAATTTATTATAATAATTTAATTTTAATTTTAAATTCAATGATTTAAAAATTAGATCTTACAACATACACATTTAAACAAATATCTTTATTCAAAATTTTAATATAATTTTTTTGGTTCAAAATATAATATTTCGATGTGTGGCCAGCGTACTCTAGTGTATAAGCATGACCCATGCGCAGTGGACGTGGATGGGGCAATATTTTGACGCAAATTGTGAAGAAAGGATGAAGCCACGTGTTATGGATATTGATCAGAACTTGCAGAGCTTTTGCTGGGGAGGTCGTCTAGTCCAATGGTCTAGACATTGATGTGCTGGTGTTGGACCCTTGGTCCCATAACGGAGCAGGCGGGCGGATACATGGGGCTGAATCGTTTGGCAGCTTCTCTCTGACTCTGCACTGTGACGTAGATATAAATGGAATAATAATGTTATATATATATATATATATGTATATATAAAAGGTAGTAAATTAAAAAAACTTCTGCATCTATATCTATGTCATTGCTTACCGCATCACATTTTTGTCACCATTTCAATCCCAAACATTACCATAACTACGGGTTTTGTCTAGAAATAGCTAATCAATAAAATCATTAAAAAAAAGGCATTTTGTGAAGTTATGAATATAATCATGAATGTGCATTGGTCTGACATTTACATATATGAAAGAGGCTATTAGCATTCTGCAGCATAAAGAAAAACAAGCAAACTGCTTTTATTATTATTGTCACTGTTGTTTCTAATTTTGTAGAATTCTCTTTCGCTAGGCCAACAAGAAATAATGACAATGGGAGTCAGAGATATTACATTATTTATTTGACAAATGCTAATCTATGCTTAGATTGCGTTATTTATATACATCAATTAATAGGTTAAAAATAAAAAAAACTTTAATTACTATAATTTTTTTCATTTGTAAAAGTGATTAACTAAATGTAAATTTAAAAAATATATATTAAAAAAAACATAAGCATCCGCTAAGTGAATTTTATTTATTTTTTTATCTACGCTCATCTGAATGTTAAAAGCATTTACTTTTATAAATACTAGTTATATTTATAATCATTTCATGATATTTCACTTACTATTTTATTAATTATTTTTAATTTTATAATATAAAAAATATTACAATTTATTAATGAACATAATTTTAATATTTATAGTTCTTTAATATATATATAATATACATATATATAATTTATATAATATTAATATATACTATAAATATAAAAATAAATACAATATCTTAAAAAAATAAAACGAGAAAAAATAAAATAAATACTTTCCAAAAATTATTCAATTTCATTTTAGTCGCACTTTTCAAAGAAAAAAGATTTTCTCATTCTAACGGATTGCCACAAATCCGGTCAGGCTACTTCTGCCTTGTTTGCCACATGATCCGTCACATGTATAACTTTTGTGCTTATTGATTAGATTAGGTTAATGTATGAGTAGTGTCTTGTTTTCGGTATTCATGAATTTCCGGAACCTGCGAGTATTATGTTATTATTAAACTTTTTGGATGGAGATTATTAAAATTATTTTATTCACTTTTGACCTTTGTAATACATGCACGTGGTAAGTTTATCCATTTAAATGTTGGTGCGAACACATAATTAATATTATTTAATTTGTTACATCTTCATGATATGTATAAAATGTATGTTAAAGTATAATAGAATAGAGAAAATGAAAAAGCATCCAAAATAAAATATGATAAATAGTATTTTTAAGCACCAAAAAAAAAAATTAGAAGTTTCTGCATCAGTTATACTTGCTGCTAACACGACATTCTCCACTTGCATAATCATTGCTATCAGATGTAATTTTGATAAATCATTGTTTTTTTTTCATTAAAGTTGTAATTAAAGGGGTTTACAAATTAATTTATTTGTCTAGATTTTCGTATGATATTTTAAAAAATTTCAGTAAAAATTATAAATTTAAAAATTAAGTTTGAGTAAAAAATTAAGTTCACTTTAAAAAAAAAAAATCGGGTCATAACTTTTACTTTCAAGATTGTAGTCCAACTCCACTGATTTTGTAATTATATATTTTTTATATATGAGATAATTTTTATCATCTAATAAATGCATATATGTAATTTTATATATAAACATTAAAAACTATGTTACGTTATTAATAATTTAAAAATTTGATAAAAATATATTAAATTATTATACATTGAATTTAAAAAATATATATATGAGTTAGTCTGATAGATTTAAATTACCCATTAATAAATATTGACATATTTAGATAAAATTTAAAGTTATATTTTAAGTTAAATAAGATCAGGCGAATATAAATGATATTAACACTAATCATAAGCCAAACCTGACCTGACCCCTTTGCAATATTTCAAACTCTTGTTGTAGCATCTCAAACTCTCCTTTTGCAAGTATTGGCCATTTTGTTTATTGTAGTGGTTTTCATTTTCCCCCTTCCTATGGCCATGATTAAATTTTTTTGGAATAAATTCCTCATTTTGGAACATTTTGATCCGTTTGATTTAATTACTGTACTCAAAGTTAGAATAATCCTTTTAAATTTTATTTTAAGTAGGACTTACGTATTAATATGGAAAAAAAATTAAAAATAAATTTTCAAAAACTTATAAAAGTTGAATTTTCAAATGTTTAATTTTAAAATTTAGTCTTCATGATTTTAAAAATATCTTTTTTTTTTAAATTCTATTAAATTTTTAAATTAGGCCAATTGACTAATTATGTTTAAATGGTATTAGGTTAAATTATTAATTAAAAATTTAAATTTAAGTTGATTAGAAAACAAAAAACGTAAAGTTAAAATGCAAGTGAGAGTTAGAATTAAAACTCTAAATGAAACTTCTAATAAATGAATGATAATGGCAATAATAAATCATAAATTTTAAGCAAATCTCATCAATAATTAAAGTTAAAAGTTGCTGGGGATATAAAATGGATTATTCTATAATTGAATATAAATTCAACTAGTTATGATAAAATGAATGAAAATTCCATATGCAAACAATATTATTATCAGATCAAAAAGTTAATAATTGCATTTAAGAAATTAGTGCTCGTTGATTCACGCTAGCAATCATGGATCCACTTCTTACAAAGTAAAACGGTAGTCTGAAGATAAAAAATTAGTAGATGTCATAATTCAAATATCAACTTTATTTGTTATCAATCTTTAAAGATAATTATATGTAATATAAATTAAAGAATTAAATTATAGTTTGATTTATTGATTTATTTACTTTTAAATAGGATTAGAATGGCATATTTTAGTGGAGTTAATTGTCGCTGGAAATAGGCATGACAAAAATTTGGGATGATTTAACGTAAAGTGATGTTCAATGACACTTAAGTAATTTTAATCTGAGGGATTCAATCTCATCAAATTAACATGAAATATTGACATAACTTAGTCACAAGCACAAAATCGTAACTTATAATATATTTTTCAATGCATTTAATTTATTTATTAACTATTAATTGCTGCATTTAACATAAAAAATATGATCATAAATAAATAGATTTAACTTGTAAATAAATGTTATTAAAATACTTTTTTGGATTTAGTTAAATTATTATTCATAAAAATATTATTATATTAAATACAATGAATGATAATTAATTTGCGTAATTACTATACATAGCCACCTTAAAAACATTCATTATCAAAGCCCTAAATAATATGCTAACTAATTTAGCAAAATCCTTGTGACACTGTGATAAAAGGTGGACTTTTCAGAGTACATATTTAATCAAAAGCACCTACAATACATATTAAATTTGATGGATAACTCGACAATGACAAATATATATATATATATATACATACATACATACGTGGAAAATCACATAAAAAGAGTTTTTTGGCACAGTTGGTTTAGAATTTGTATTCCTTAATAGGGTTGTTTTAAACTTACTAAAATTTTAAGCCATGTCAATTTCATATCAGATTTTTTTTAATATATATATATATATCTATAATATATATATATAAATATTAATATAAATAATTTTTAAACTGACGAAAATAATCATTTTGTTTTAAATTATCTTTATAAATATTTTTATTATTAATGATATTTATTTAATTTATAAATAAAAAGTTTAATTCGATTAAAATGCTTTTATTATAAGATAATATCCATTATTGTTTATCATATTATTTAACAACCATTGAAATAATTTATTATATTATATATTATAAGATTAGGATTATATTTTTTAAAATTTTTATCCAAATATACAGTCAAAATAAATAATAATAATTTCATTTGTTTAAATTTAATAATTAGTTTATTTATATTTATCTTAGGTTAGTATTTATAGTTTTAAAATAATTATCCTTTAATTAGTAATGTAATTAAATATGAATTAAAAATAAAACTTCTCACTATAAAATAGATACTTTAATTATTATTTTTATAAAACATTAAATATTAAGTAATACTACGGTAATCATTGTCTTTTGTTTTTAAATACAATTTCTTGCTTATTACTTTTTCTCAAAATGATTTTGGTTTCTTCATTTATTATCATAATATTTTTATCTCATTCTCAGGTAAATTTAAAAATATTATAAATCCAATTGTTTTAAAAAAAAATTCTTTCATAAAAAGGGTTTTTGGCTCTTTACTAAGTTATTCTTTTTTATTACGGTTTCGTATTTCTTATTTTTATTAATTTTTTTGAACTGATTTCTACGTATTATAAATTCAATAAATTTAAAAAAATTATCACATAGGATTTTGAAACTAAAATATTCTTTAAATTATTATCGATTAGTTAATTATTTACATATAAAAAATATATTATTTAATAACTTACAAATTACACTACAAAATCACGTGCAATGCAAAATTAATATATATATATATATATATATATGTATTTGCTTATCTCTCATAGACGAACAGACAGTCAAAGACATATAAATATAAATATATATATATATATATATATTGATGTCGTAATGCTTTAGAACTGAGAAACCAGCAGCATATTTTGCTTATAATACTTTCGAAGAATTTCAATTTCAACATAACAAGCAGTCCAAAAATGTGCCATATTCGTGATTTTAAAAGATCGTATACTAACGACCGCAAAACTCCAAATGCTTTAAAGATTTGATCAAACTTCACGTATTTTGGAATTTTGATGGTTTATCGTAAAATTTTAAATTTCTCAAATTATACCCTTAAAACGTCTAATTTGCCTTTTTGGCAAAAGGAAAAAAAAAATCAATTTACCAATTTAACTTTGAGTCTGGACATTACATCTTTACTCTCGAATTATTATTTTGATTCTTGAAATAAAATTAATAAAAGCAAGCGAACAAATGGTTTGATATATCTGTTTAATTCAACCCAGGCCGACTTGGGCAGTTAATGAAGCTGGATTTACAGATTTTGGCTTTTTTTTTTAAGTTATTATTAAGTTCTTAATAAAAATAAGAACTTTAAAAATTAAATTAAAACTGTTTAGGAATTTTTTTTTTATAATTTTTTTTATAACTATTAAGTTTACATTTACTGATTTAAAACATTTTCAATAAAAATAAAAATTATATAAAAATTAATATATTTTTAAAAATAAAAGAAAAACTCATATATTTTAACTTTTCTTAAAATTTTTTTCATTTTGTTTATTAAAAATAAATTAATTTATTTAACAACTTCCGAATACAAACTTTTTGGCCTGATTTATACTTTTGAGCCTAAAAAAATTAAATGAAACAGCCTCTACGTATTTTATCTTGCGGCTAATACAAAGAGAAAAAGAGGTGTACCAAAAAAAAAAAAAGCATGGAAAAGTAAGAAGGGTAGAAAAGGCCTGGAATTCGAGTTTTCGATGTTTAAAACCGAGTAACGTGGCAGTAGCGCGGTCAAAGCACCGCGCTTAGGTAAATAAATTTAAAATAACGGTTATTAAAAATTAAAGATTTTAAAATATCCTATAGGAAAAAAAAAACTCTACATATAAACGTAATAAAATTGAAGTGAAAAAGATTACTTCATTGGTCCTATCTTTCTTAAAAGTTTAAAATTGTGTTTTTTTAAATGATTTAAACATTCAAATAAATTTATTTTAATTTTTTATATTTATTTTTCTTTTTTTTATTTTTTACATGAAAAACCAAATAATTTGAAAGTCAAAATTCTTTCTTAATTCCATAATTAAAAAAAAAGAGCGTATAAAATCAAAATAAAAGTAATTAAGTTTTCAATTTTAATTATTTACTATAATTTGAATTGATAAGAATATCGTAAGGCATTGCAAGCATTGCATTTGCAACTATTCTGCCTCCGAATTTTCCCTCCCAAGTATGTGTGCTCGTCACGCGCTATAATTGCGCTATAACTGTTCATCTGAACGCTGTTTGACATGCATTTCAACTGCGAAGTTATGAACGCTTTGAAAAACAAAAAGTTCGATTTTGATATATTAAATAGTAAATTTTTTAAAATATTGTTGCATATAATTTTTTAAAGTTTAAATTTTATTTTTTTAATTTATATTTTACGAATTCAGTGTCGTTTTGGAAAAAATCATTTATAATGATTTCAAATTAAAAAAAAAATAAAATTGTAGTATTCACTTAATCCGAATTACATATCTTTGCTTGCATGACTTTGGATTTTACATTTCCTTTTTCCTGCCTTGGTATGTTAAACAAAGCAATTCCTTGACCTAAAATAAAATTAGAATTTAGAAATAGATTATTCAGTAAATTTAAAATTTAAAATTTTTTTATTAAAAAAGTTACCTTCAATGGTTAAAGTGATATATTATATGAAAAGAAAAATTATAATTAATACATTATTTTTGTTTGAATTTTATAAAAATAATGTATTAAATACAAAAGATTTATAGGCATTGGTTAAGTGAACCAAAAACAATTTTGTTTTTCCTTTTTTTTTTAATTTATTTCTACATGCTCCA
>JBBYHO010033914.1:29673-48469 GCA_038382025.1 Adansonia gregorii
CCAAGCTTAAAGAGGGTTGACACATGCTTTTAAACTCAATGGAGGTTGGTTGGGCTTAATTAGAGGCATTCGAATGCCTCGAGAGGGATTTTGAGAAAATTCATTAATTTTAACAAAATTTAAAAACATAGGATAACTTTTCACTGGTCTTTTTCATGATTTTATTGTAGGTTGATCTAAAAGTGGTAAAGTTAGGGTGAGGTATCATTGGAAAGATAAAATGATGATGATTATTATAAAAACATTTTAAAAATCCTAGAAATTTGTTTTCTTCATGCACATAATTTTTAAAGTTGGGATTAGTTTGACACTGGTTGTTTGTATAAAGGAAATGGCACAACAAACTTTGAAAAATCATTCCAGACTCACGCAGAATTGTTAAATCACAAACAATACCATTTTGGAAAGGGAATTTAATGAAAATTTTAGGAAAATATTTAAGAAACACAAAAAAATCATCCAGTAGGCCAAAATGGCCTAAACAAAAGATAAATACTGATTCTAGGGGTTCTAGATGGCATCAATTTGAAAAACCATAACTCACTTGTCTAAAAGGATCTAAGGGAAAATAAGACATTGTTGGAAAGTCAATTTGATGCCCTTTAACAAAAATATCATAAAATTCAATAAAAATTGTTTAGGATTCTAAAATGATTTTTTACTACAATGCTGTTAGCATGAAACAAGGGAAATTTTTAGTTTTTTATGTTTCTAGAACTAGACTCAGACTATGGACACTAAAATGTTTGTGCTAAAAAAGGAGATTAGTGGCACTGGCTTCATGAGTTCGTTCACATAATCCTAAAGTAGTTTAGAATGATGGAATAGCCTATTAACCATGCAACTACCAAGGGGTTTTAGAGAACAAAATCAAAGCACAAATAATTGAGGACACGTCAAAAAGAATTTTTTGAAAATTAGAACATTTAACCTCATTTAACCTTGAATACAATCATCAAAAGCTTGTTTTTTGCCAATGTTAGAGGACTAATTGATAGGAAACCTTAAATCCATGTTAATCTCCATTATTTAAAATTAACATAGAATTAACTTAGAGACTTTTTAGAAGATAGATTTTTGAAAAACATCAAAAAACATTTTGATAAACATGTAGTGAACTAAATATGGCATTCATGGTGACAAGCATGGAAAACAAGTCTAAACAAATAAAGGTGAGATTTAGACATGAAAAAAATGACATAAATACTAAATGATGAATAAGAAAATGCATGGAGATGTTTACTTCATGAATGATATCAAGAATCATGCCATGGGAAATGATATGAACATATTTGGGTAAGGAAAAAACTTGCTGGAATTTTCAAAACAACATTAAAACATGTTTTCAATGTGAACTAAGTACATAAGCATAGGGAAACATGATAGAGAGGTTAACAAAGCATCAAAAGTCCTAAATCTACCATAACCCAGGCCATAATATGCATGAAACTCCAAAGTATAGGATCATGGTCATATGGGTTTGGCTCACTAAAATGATGAAAAATGCAAAAAGGCAAATAAATCAATGAAAAAAGAGTAAGGAATATACCCAAAAGCTTGGAAACATTGCTAGTGATTTTGAGCAAAAAAGTCTTTACACTTGTAGCTCATTTTCTTCCTTTCTTTGCTATTGATTGGCAATAAATGGTGGATGAAATGAGTTTGATGGTTGTAATATCAATGAAGGAGAGTTTTGAAAGGAAATGTGAAGATAATATAGAGGCTTTTGTGAGGGTTTTTGGAGAAGTAAAGAGGGAGCTACGAGAATAATATTTTACAAATAATGGAGGCTGATGTAAAATTAAATAGTGAGGCTGATGTAAAATGTGTGTAGCATCTTCTTGGCTAAGCATATAATGGATCTTTTATAGGATTTAATTTCACCTATAAAAAACTTAGCAAAAATAGGGCATTTATGATATTTATGGTGTACAACATGGTGAGTCATTGTACCAACAAGCAAGCATTCAAACTTTATTAGTTGATATATAGCCTTCGTAGCAGGAAAGGACCATGCATAAGCTGACAAAATAAGTAAGGTCTAGCTTGCCCTTTATTAATCCACATTATTGCATAAAATACCCTTTTTCCAAGATTAATAAACTATTGAAAAATGTTGTACCCAATGGTTGAAGCCTAAAAATCTACATGATTTTTAGGAAGTTATGTTTGAGATTCGATAATTTTTGGAGGTAAAGTCATGATCAAATTCATGTTTTAATGTTATGGTGCAAAAGGGTCAAAATGTCATGAACTGGGTAAATTTTACTTGCTTATATTGATACTAAGAATTTTATACCGATACATAGAGCAAATTTTGCCCAAATATATCGAACATTAAAGTATGTATTAATACATTAAAGCATATATTGATACAACCACTTATGTATCGATACATTTTGGCCAAAACTTATGACTTTAGTTATAATATAACTTTGTATTGATACAAATGCTAATGTACCGATATGTGGTCTCATGTATTGATACAAGTAGTGGTTTTTGGGATTTTGATGGTGTGGAGACCCTATATCAAAACATAAGGGTCATGTATTGATACTTATTCATGGAAATGTGAATTTTACGCATCTTTGGCTTTTCATTCACCTCACCTAATCAGGGAATGATGGATGATTAACCTGTACTTGTCTAGATGGCCTCGATGATGTCTCAAATAGTAACTTTTGATGCCTTGGATGATGGCTTAGACAAAATGCAGTGTTTACAACTGCCCCTCTTTGGTTATTACTGAGTATCAAGAACAAGGCAAAGGCCAATAGACATGATTTTATCTAGGGTGTGCTTGATGCTCTCTTATGTTCCTGTGATGAAAAGTAGGAAAAAATAGATCAGATGCATAGCAGAATTTGAAATTTTTTAATCCAATCATACTAAAATGCATAAAAGGTTTAAGATAGGGTTCCCTCAGAATAATTGGCAAGATCTAAAGCATATATGGACTAGTTGGAATAATATCGAGAGGAATCATTCATGAAGAGGTATAAAGACATAACCTTACACCAGGTCTATTTGGATGTTGGCCTGTTGCAAGCAGCATTTTAGTATTAGAACCTAACATATTGATGATTCACTTTTAATCATGAGGATTTGGTACCCACAGTTGACAAATATGCTGCGTTACTTAACATTGAGAGGGCTAAGATTGATAAAATATATTGTAAGGCTTTGCAACCTCTAACTTTCAAGAAAAGATTAGCTCAAATTCTCAAGGCACTAGAGTCTTGAATCGAGTCATATCAAGACAAAAAGGAACCATGACTGCAACTCATAGGCCAATTTGAAGGAATAATGGAAAAAACCATTAATATCCAAAAAATTCAAGATATTTATGCATTGGCAATATATGGTCTAGTCATATTTTCGAAAGCATTAGGCAATGTTGAAGAGAGGGTAGTAGACCTTTTTTTCCTAATTATGTTACAGCTTCAATCCCACACCTACCATCATTGTTGAACATATTTCAGCTTTCAGCTTTTGTATGAAAATGAGAATAGGTCACTTCATCGAATGTGCACCATTTTTTGGATTTGGCTTGTCAGCTACTCCCACCTAGAAGTGAAGAGAATGTCATACAATTTCTTGCCAAACTTTAACTCTATCTCTAAAGTACCTGAGAAGGAAAAGCCCTAAGACAAGTTTAGGAGAAATGGGTCCAAAAATTTTGGAATCTCGAAGGGGAAGAGGTGGCATGAAGGCCCCTTAGTCTTTACCACACATAATTATATGCCAAGGTAGAGATTATAGTTGTGCATTACTTATAGGACTATGGGGAAGCACTAACTACACACCTTTTCTAGTTTTATGACAATTTTAGTGCTGATAATTTGTCCTTATGGTTCAAGTCCTTAAGCAGGGGGATTTCGATTATGGTGAGCCTAACTATAAATAGAAAGTTCAACTAGCCTTCCATGCTTGAGACAAACCTATTGCATAAAGAGGTGTTAGAGAAGAAGTAGTATGACTCCGGGATATGATTATTGGAGAATTCATCACATCAATGATGCTTTAACCTTGTCTGGTATTAGAACATCACAAGCATCAGTTAATGAATTAGCTTCTGAAATCAAATTGCTCAAGAATAAGTTCAAACAAGAAAAAGGCAACCTTCATGAAGGAAATCACTCATTTAAAAGAAGAAAAGAGTTGATTAGAAACAAACCTCTATCTTCGAGACGGTGAAATAAACTAAGTTGTCAAAAAGAGGAACCACTTCAAAAAGGATCTTGAGAATCTGACGAAATATTGCATAGCACTTAGTAAGGCAAGCAAGTCTTAACGCCTTAGTAAGTCATAAGCTGAGTGGGAGGTAAAGATAGCTACCCTTGAAAAGAAGCTACATCGATAGAGAAAAGAGGATAGCATCAATAGAGAGTAGCTTGTTAGACCTATGCCCTCATATCAACTTACCAAAGAAAGAATGGACATCTAGAAGCTTAAGTCTAAGATTTAAAAGCAAACCAGGTCAAGAATGAGACTCTAACACTCATAATTCAAGAGTTAGAGCATTCCTTACAAGTTCATTAAGGCCAGGTTAATGAATTAATAAGAGCCTCTGAATGGCAGAAGCAAAAGTGGCTATAGATGATTGATAAAGCATGTTAGAATTATTAAGACCACTAATGTCATCTCACTGAGTAGATGCAAGCAGCCTAATTAGAGGCTAAGTACATGATGGATGTGGTCTAATCCTTAACACATGACATCTTGCTTATTGGAGTCTATGAAAAAGAATTGTTATATTATTTTTACGTGTGATCAAGCAATATAATCATGTCAAGCATTTCCAAATGTAGTCATGTGCTATTATGATATTTTGTTGTTTTAATGAAAGATGATATTGGCGAAGCTATCCCCTAATCCAATTGTCCTTCTTGCATTTGCGAGACTAACCCAATTCTCTTATTTCTTTATGCATTTATTATCGTGACAACAATCACCGTCATTCCATCAAACATGCTAATGACAAATCATAAAAGTCTAATATGAGAATAATCTGAAATGCAATGTTCTCAAACATAAAACTTATTGTTCATCATTATTACAACTTAGCAATCATTTGAAAGCTATCGAAAACAATCATCAAGCTTGCATCAAATGGCTGAAGCCTATGTATAAGGAGTTTTAAGAGTAATCATTCCACAAGAATAAGGAACTCCAAGCTTAGATTATAGAATTAACTAAGCTATTGCCCATGGTTTTAAAGGAAAAAGGGCAAACAAGCAATGTTAACCTAGGAAAAGAACCAATCAATCTCAAAAGCAAGTTGAACAGTGGTACTGAAGCCACTAACACGTAAGAAGGGGCATCACATGGATAAAAACCTCTCGTAGTGTCGATCCCATCAATTTACCCTTTCATTGACATTTACCCAGCAATGGTACCCCATTTGGTTTAAGAATTTTTAAGTATAGGCTTTTCACCGGTAAGACCAATAGCCCTAAATCTTGATAAGCAAACAGAGTAAGAAAAAACAAAAGGGTCTTCAGAAAATAAGAAATACTTAAACAAATATCAATCACTAGAAAGATGCCTTCATGTTGTTAAAAGAAATAACAAATTTGGGATAGACGCTAAATCTCTCGGACTAGTTTCCCATTTTATTATCCTACCTAAATTCTAAGTGTTGGATTTTTAAAAGTAGAATGGGACAACAGACCCAACTACCCACCTTAACATGTACTACTACAAGATGGCTAGATACGAGGAGAATGAAAAGTTGTTAATTCACTGCTACAATGATAACCTAACTAGGGCAACCATCCATTAGTATATAGGGTTCAATCCCCTAAGAATTTAGACATAGGTAGATTTGGCTTGTGTTTTCCTTGATCAATATAAGTATATATCCGACTAGGCTTTGAATCATCTCTTTCTCATAAATATGGAAAAGAAAGCCTCTAAGAGCTTCAGGCAGTATGCTTATAAATAGAGAGAGAAAGTTGCTCTCAAGTTCATTCTTCTTTGACTGACATGACACTTATGTTTATCAACATATTTGAACTCCTAACTATGATAGGTTGGTAGGAAATGCCATAAAGAATTTTACCGACATGGCTATATTAAGCAAAATGATTGATAATGCTATTAAAAGTGGCAAGATATGCAATGGAGAATCATCTAGCTTGACCAAAAAGTCAATAGCCAAGTGTAAGAGAAGAAGGCGAATGTTGTTAGTAAAAGTCATGCTAAGTTCACTTGGAATCCGTATGCGACACAGGGTATGTACTTCCCAAACATGCTATATCCAGGTTTTAACCCTTACTTACCAGTGCCATAACTAATTCATTCTATTAGGCTCATTCCAACAATAAGTTTCAGATTGAATCACGTTTAAACACTGCTAGCAGCGTAGAACCCCATAATGCATACAATACAAAAGCTCTAAACAATCAATAAGCAGCCCAAGAAAGGGAACACTTTAAGCCATTTTCTTACTCCTAAAAAGGGATTTACTCTCATCTATTGGTGGATTAGCTAGTGGTCTTAGTATTCATCAACACAAGATCACCTCAATATTCTAAATGGGTATAATGAAAATGCCTATTGTGAGTACCACAGTAGAGAATAAGGTCACTCTATTGAGAATTACACCTCATTTAAGAGAAAGGTGTAGAGTTTGCCAGAAATAAGTGTGATTAAGGTTGAACAAGGGCTTAGACCTAATTTTAGAGCCAATTTACTTAGTAACCATGCAAAGTCAATAGCGAACACGATGATTGATTGGAAAGATTGCTGGGTCAAAAAAAAGCATTAGAGAAGTTAAGACACCAATAAGCAAAGTATGGCAAGCTTTAGCAAAGGTTGAAATAGATCAAATATCAAAAACTAGAGTGAAAAACTACTAAACTATTTTTCTATCACTACAGTCGAGGGCACTTCTATAACACTACCTACTTTTCCTAGAAATGGTTTAAGGGTTGATGGACCAATCTAAAATAAAGTTCTATAAAGAGTGGGTTGAATACATCAACCTATCTGTTAATGCACAGGGAAGACCTAACACCTACTAGGTTTTGAATTATTCCTCTCCCATGAGCATGGAAAAGAGAGTTGATGAAAGCTTCAAGCAGTATGCTCTAGGCGGATGAAACAAGCTGCCTAGATCCACCCCTTGTTGATAGAGAAAGAGATGACTACTAGGTTCGTCAACATATTACAAGCCCTTTGTTATGAAAAGATAATAAAGAGCGTCTTGAGGAACTTTGCAAATGTAGTCTTATTATGTGGAATAATTGAGAAAGCCATGAAAAGTGACTTAGGCAAAGGAAACAAAAAGGTCAAGGCTAAACAATAATAGAAATCCAGTATTGGAATAAGCTTTTCCAAAGCTTCTACTAAATCAGACATGAATGGAATGGGTATTAAAGATATTACAAGATCATATAGACTGTAGAAGAGGTCAAGATGCCAATGAATCTGGTTTGGCAAATCCTAATACAAACTGAATTGGTTAATGAGGCCAAAATAATAGAAGATGGAGCTGATAACTTTTACGATTTCCAACATCTATAGCCAAACACTCCAAATGTGCAAAGAGATCCATGCTATGGTTCAAAGAATGATGAATGAGGGCAACATTAAATTCTATGATAAAAAGTAAGCCTCACATACCAAGTTAGCAAATGCAATACCATCTATCAACACCATAAAAAAAGATTAAAAAAATCCTTTTTAAGGGATTGCAAGGCTATTCATATTCTTTGACAACCTACTGAGTATCAAAACTACCCCTACGTAGCCCTTGCTAAAGATGATTATGCAACTTCCATCCCCTTTTCTTTATAAAGGTAATAAGATAGTTTCATGGAAATGTAAAAGCATAACTTTAATCATCTATGTACCTAGTCAACAACTAGCATATGTTAACCTTTTAGGGGTAGGCCATCTAACTAAAAGTGGTCGATGCTATGCCCTAACTACATCAAGAAATAAAATTCAACAAACAATCCCTCAAGCGCCGAACACTGTAACCAAAAAAATCAAACTTGATGGCTATCAAGGAGCTAGTGAGTGAAAAAGAAGCTATAGAATTTTTTAAGTTCATCAAGCATAGTGAACACAACATTATCGATCAATTAAACAAGCAAATGACCAAGATATCTATGTTGCCACTGCTATTGAACTTCGAAGCTCACAAAAATGCTTTCCTAGAGGTCTTGAATAAGGCATGTGTCCCTTTTAACATCCCTATAGACTAGTTCGATCACCTACTAGGAACATGACTGCTGAAAATTATATATCTTTCAGCGGTGATGAAATCCCCCATAGAGGAAGGGGAAACTATAAAGCATTCCATATCACCACATAGGCAACACATTGCCCAAGGTGCTTATGATAATGTAATGCCCATATCATGCTTGAATAAGCTCTCTATTGACACATCGTATATCCAAAATAGTCGTACGATTGGATGAGCATTTGATGAAATTTGTAGAAATGTCATGGGAAACATCACCATCTTATTCCAAATTAGCCCATCCACTTCCATGCTATGGAAGTTGCTCCATCCTATAACTACCTAGTAGAAAGGCCTTGGATTCACTCTGCAAGGGTATTACCATTCTTATTGCATCAAAAACTGAAATTCATAATTGAAAACATTATTGTCTACCTCAAGTAGACGAAGATATTATTACTACTACCTCAAGTGATGCTTCGTATATTAAACTTAATAAGGATATCCCAAAATCTTTGTTCCAGTCCTTTGAGTTTGTCACTGCCCTTATGGGAAAAAGAGGTTACCAATGGTTGAGCCTCACCTATTATAAAGCACATATATGGTCTAAAGTTAATCATCAATAAAGGTGCTTTGGTTGGAAAAAGACTTAAAAAACATCTTTAAGGAATTGCTAGAGCCCTAGTAGACAACACTACAAAAAATGCAATATTTTCCTTGATGGATGATTTTTTAAGTTACAACCAGATTAAAATGAAAACTAAAGACATTAAGAAAGCCATCTTTGTGACCATATAGGCATTTTTTGCTACAAAGTAATGACTTTTGCACTCAAGAATGCTGGGGTAACCTATCAAAGGCAATAGTAATATTATTCATGATCTCATGCGTAAAGAAATAAAAGTCTACGTGGACAATATGATCATTAAATTGCCAAAAGAGAATAAGCACATGCCAACTTACAGAAACTCTTCAAACAGCTTTGCAAATACTAGTTTAAGCTGAATCTTACCAAAAACATATTCAATGTCACATTTGTTAAACTATTAGGCTTCATTGTGAGCCAAAAAGGAATAGAAGTTGATCCTGACAAAGTCAAGCCCATTCAGAAACTATACCTCATCGAACTTAAAAAGAAGTGAAAAGTTTCTCAGGAAGGTTAAACTACATAGCCTAATTAATATCTTAGCTAATCAACAAATATGATTTGATCTTTCAGTTACTTTGAAAACAAAATCCTAGAGAATGAAATAGAGAATGCTAGGAAACTTTTGATAAAGTCAAACATTACCTTTTGAACCCACTAGTACTTATGCACTAATGCCTAGTCGACCTTTAATCCTATATCTATCAATTTTCAATAGGTCAATTGGCTGTATATTGGGTCAACATGACAAGTCAGGTAAGAAGGAACATGCTATCTACTATTTGAGTAAGAAGTTCATGAAGTGTGAAAATAATAGCAATAGAGAAGTTATGTTATGCTTTATCTTGGATAGCTTGGAGATTAAGACAATACATGTTATACAATACCTCATGGTTGATCTCCGAACTTAATCCCATCAAGTATTTATTCAATGCCCTTACCTTATTAAGAGGATTAGCTAAGTGGCAAGTATTGCTCTCCAAATATAGTATCATGTACGTGAACCAAAAAACCATTAAAGGTAGCACAATAGCAGAGTAGATGACTATCAACGTTTTGACTTTGAATTTTTTGATGAAGGCTTGATGTGCATATCTGAGGCAAAAGACACTTTTGATAGCAATTTATCATGGAAAATGTATTTTGATGAAGTTTTAAACACATTGGGGGCATAGAATTAAGGCAATTCTTATCTTGCGTAATGGAAACTATTACCTTTTCACTATAAGATTGAATGTTGATTATACCAGCAATATAGCTGAATATGAAGCCTATGTCATCAGACTCCAAGCCATCACTAAAAAGGGTATCAAACTCTATAAATATTTAAAGATTTAACCCTACTCATTTACTAATTGGAAAGAGAATGACAAGATGATAAACTAATTCATTATGAGAAGTTGATCTTAGAAATTAAAAAAGAATTTGATGATATCAGCTTTCAACATTTACCTTGGGACGAGAACAAAATAGCTAATGCCTTGCCCATATTATTGTTCATGTTCAAAGTTAATCAAGAATTGAGTGTTGCTCCTATTCAATGAGCATTTATACAACTTTGGCACATTATCAGAGTGTCGAAAAAGAGAAAGATAACTTGTAATGGTATCATGACATTCTTCGATACGTTAGAGATCAAGAATATCCCAAATATGCTATTAAAGCTGATAAAAGAATCGTCTGAAGAATATTTACCAGCTTTATTTTAGATGGTGCAATTTTATATAAGAAAAGGTAGGAGCAAGTTCTACTCTAGTGCATGGATGCCTCTGAAGCTAAAAGAACTTTCGAAGAAGTCCATGAAAGAATCTGTGATACAAATGCTAATGGACACTAAATGGCAAAACAAGTTATACGATCAGGCTATTATTAGTTAACTCTTAAGAAATATTGCATTGACCATGCTCGAAAGTGCCACAAATGCTAAATCTATGTGGACAAAATTCATGTTTTGCCATCACCTCTGCATGTTATGATATCCCCATGGCCTTTTTCTATGTGGGGCATAGACATGATCAGACCGATCATCTCTAAGGCTCTAATAAACACCTCTTTATTTTGAACACTATTGATTATTTCACCAAGTGGGTTGAAATTACCTCTTATTTTAGCATCACCAAATTCGTTGTATGTAAATTTGTGAATTGGGATAGTTTCTGCAAATATGGGCTTCTCAAACAAATCATCATATATAATACACGTAAGTTGAAAACAAAATGATGCAAGCAATTTATTTTTAGTTTAAAATTCAACATCATAACTCAGTGCCATGCCATTTGAAAATGAATGGGGCAGTCGAAGTAGCCAATATGAATATTAAGAAAATAGTTGAAAAAATGGCTGAAATCTACAAAGATTGGCACTAAATGTTGTCTTTTAAACTACACGCCTATCCCATAGCAATTCAAACTTCTACGAGTGCTACCCAATTTTCCTTGGTTTATGGCATGGTGGTTGTTCTACCTATCGAGGTTAAAATGCTGTCACTTAGAATCTTGATGGCATCATAACCTAAAAAAGCCAAATGGGTCAAGAATTGATACAAACATCTTAACCTTATCGAGGAGGAAAAAATAAAAGCAGTCTATTATGGTAGATGCATCAAAAGAGTCTATCCTTGTTAGCTTCGAGAAGGTGGCCTAGTACTCAAACAAATCCTTTCAATTCATAAAAATGCTCAAGGAAATTAGACTCCAAGTTGGGAAGGGCCATATGTGATAAAGCTCATATTTTTTGGAAGAGCCCTAATCTTAACTACGATGGAAGGTAGAGATTTGCCTAAATATGTCAATTTTGATGCCGTTAAGAAATGCTACACTTAAAAGGATTTTAAGATAAAAATTTGAAAAAGCATCATATTCTTCTTAAAAAAACAAAAACAAAAAAACAAAACAAAAAAATGGAAAAAAAAAGAAATAGAGTATCCAAGAAACCTGCTTAGGTTGAAAACCCAAAAAGTAGGCATAAGTGACCAAATTTTCCCTAAATTTAACCCAATCCACCCTTCCTTGACCAAAACACCAAATCATAACCTAAGTCGCCTATTCAATGTCGATCTACTTTACTGAATCTCATTCTCGCCCATGCCTAAAAATGTTGTCTACCTAACCTTAGGGCAACCATCCTACCAAAGGATAATCCAAAGAATCTCCTTATGAGTCAAACAACATCGAAAAGATGGATTAACTTGTACCCTATTGAGAAAAGACTCTGAAAGTACTCAATGAAAGATTCATGTCATCAGCATTAGGGGTTGAGCAGCCAAGAAAACCACTCTTAACTCTTTTGTATCTCAAACTCTTTTATGATCTCAAAATTTGTCATAACTTGTACCCTCTTTCTTTTGAATAATATACAATCACTTGATTTCTCACAAAGTTTTTTTTTGTAACTCGTGTATCCCATATTGCATTATGTTTATCATGTAATTGATAATGCTTGACAAATGGACAAAGCTAATAACAAGATTTTCTAGCACTATTTTGAAAGATGGAAACTTAGTAGGAATTTTTTTTCATGTCCAAAGATTAAGATTGAACCTTGGAACCAATGTTAGTCTTACCCTGAGACCTCCAAATCCTAAAGATATCCTTAAAACCTTCTCCTTAGTAAACCTCTAGCCCAAAGGTAAAGGACAAAAATCTTTTTCCACATGTTTTCAAAACAACTGAAGTTTAGATCAATTTACCAAAACCATAAAGATGCTTTTTGAATCAGAATTGACAAGATAAATCCTTTATACCTGCCCATAAACTAAACTCAATCAAAGTCTCTGAACATGAGCCATTCAAGCTCAAGATTTTTCCTTCATAATTATGGGCCATTCATACCTTCTAAAAGTAGCATTAACATTCTAAATCTTTAGAAATAAAAAACAAGGTTGGTGAATTCTAAGGTAAAAGATCATCGTATCAAACTTGCGAAAGAATAAATAATTGAAAAGTCCAAAATAGATCATCAAATTAGGCTTTTAAAATCATCTACTTTGCATCATTTAAACATGCATTTGCATCCTTATGCATCAATCATGTAACAATTAACTTCTTTTAGGTGCAAACTCTTACTTATATAAGTCAAACTAGCAAAGAACCTTAGGTACAGAATCTTGTCTTAGAGAAACCTTGAAAAGTTCTAAGTAAGAATCCCTAACCTCATGTTTTTTTGTTCTTTTAGTCTATAAAGAGCTAGATGCCCTTTTTTCCTATCAATCCATAAAGAGCTGAAAGTCTTTTTTTCTTGTAATCCACAAAGAAATTGATGCCTTTTTTTCCTTTTAGTCCACAAAGAGCTAGATGTTTTTTTCTCTTTAGTCCACAAAGAGCTGTATGCCTTTTTTCCTTTTAGTCCATAAAGAGCTGGATGCCTTTTTCCTTTGAGCCCGCTAAGAGTTGGGCATCTTTTCCCTTTTAGTCCATAAAGAGCTAGATATTTCTTTCCTTTTTAGTCCATAAAAAGCTGAATGCCTTTTTTCCTTTTGTCTACAAAGAGCTTGGCATATTTTCCTTTTTAGTCCACAAAGAGTTGGATGCCTTTTTCTTTTTAGTCCATAAAAAGTTACACGCTTTATCTTTTTTAGTCCATAAAAATCTGGGCACTAGCTGAGTCTGTT
The DNA here is from genome assembly GCA_038382025.1 of Adansonia gregorii. Classification (NCBI taxonomy): domain Eukaryota; kingdom Viridiplantae; phylum Streptophyta; class Magnoliopsida; order Malvales; family Malvaceae; genus Adansonia; species Adansonia gregorii. The sequence continues at coordinate 43,123 of JBBYHO010033914.1, forward strand.
CGTAAAAAGCCAAGCACCAATCAACTTTGTCCACACAGAGCTGAACGCCACTCGAGTTGTTCATAAAAAGCCAAGTACCAATCGAGTCTACCTACAAAAAATTGGGTACTAATTGAGTCTGTCCATAAAGAGCTAGGCACCAATCTAGTATGCCCACAAAGAGTTTGGCACCTGTCAAGTTAAAGTCAACTTTAGTTGGTGCCCATCTAGGGAGGCCAAAATTTACGGAAGAATCCAAAAGCCTAGTAAGGAAGTCAACCTTACAAAAACCTATTCAAACTTTCATCAAAATGTCTACCAATAAATTATTATTAACATAGGGAAAACATTAATTAAATTTTATTTTTACAAGCATTTAATAAACACCATCCTACCTTAAAGAAAATGGAGCATATTTTTCTTTGCCTATTCTTGATACTCAGCAACGGTCAAATAATGGTAGCTATAGACACCTCATCTTATCTAAGCCATCATCCGAGGCATCATAGGCCATTATTCTGGCATTTTTAGAGTAATGTAGATTAGCTTATGCCAATTTCACATTATTTTTGACCAAAATAAGGTATTCAAAGAGCCTAATATATATGCAAGTCGCATTGGTACATAGGTATTGATACCAGGCTTTCACATCACTAAAAATTTAAAGTTCCATATGTATATCGATATAAAAGGGTTTGATATCGATGCTTAGCATGTTCGTATCGATATAGGCCTTAAAAATAGCTAAAATAGTGATTTTTGGCCAAATGCATCAATACACAAATAAGATATCAATATAGGCATTTGTGGTTTCGGTACAGGTCTCTAAGTCTTGAGAATGGGAGCATTATTTTCTTTTGGTAGTGATACAAACTTCATTGTGTCGACACTGGTGGGCAAAATTTACCTTGTGTATCGTTACAAAATGCTTTGAATTGATTAGTAGCCATAGGCAAGGCATTTTTATCTATTCAAACTGTTTTTCAGCCTTTGCACCATTGACCTAAAAATCTAATTCAAACATGTTTTTTGCACAAAAAATCATAAAAATTCACTTAGGTTTGGACTCATGATTAGATTTGAACAAATTCTTAAGGCCCTAATAGCCATGACAAGGGACATTTTATGCATTATGCAAGTTGCTAAAGGGTAAGACTAATGTTTCTTAATGCTCAGCCACATAAAATGGCATTGATCCACCGTTTTTGTTGAGCAAACCAATAAGTTTGTGCTATAGTTAAGCATGGTTCCTTGTCTTTGCATGAGGTATATGCACTAAAACCCTATAATACCTTGTTTTTTACAATTTTTTTATCTTCATATTCACATAAGTCTATATGCCAACTTTGATTAAGTTAAGAACTACATGCATAGATAACACAGAACCCTACACATTGCGCAAACATTCTCAACAAAAAACACTCATTTTCATATATTCTCTCAATATTCCTCAGCCACTAAAAAACTAAAAACCCTTTTCTATTCTCGTAGCTCTTTAAAATGACCACTAAAGCCCTTCCAAAACTATCCATTCCACTCAGTATTCCTCTCAAAACTCTCTTCCATCTACATATAACTAAAAACCCCTTCTTTTCATTACTTTCTTGCTAATCAACATCTAAAGAAGGAAGAAGGTGAGTCCATAGTTGTTGCTCAAAGAAAAAGAGTAAAGCTTAAAGCTTTTGGTATATTTTCTCCCATTGCTTTATTTATTTTCCTATTTTTTAGCATTTACATCATCTTAATGACACTTTTTATGTTACCGTGACCCTTTTAAGATTCCCAAGCATTATTATGGCCTTGGTTGTGGTAGTCTTAGCATTTTGATGATCTTCTTAATGCCTTGATGTCGCTCGGATGGTCAAACATGCCATGTTTTATTTTCACCATCATAACAGTCCCTGTTCATGCATTTTTTTTCATGTTTCATCCGCCTTCATGTGTTCACCTCATACTTGAATGTTCACCATAACATGTCTTAAGTATATACATGCATTTTCTTGCATCCTTAAGCATATACATGCATTTTCTTGCATCTTTATAGGTTTTATGGAATAAAAATGCTGTTTTGAAAATTTCAGCAAGTTTTTCTTTGGTTAAACATGTTTATACCATCATCCATGGCTTGATTCTAGATGTCATTTATAAGGCTAACATTCTTATGCATACTATTTGTCATCACATTACATTTTTACCACTTTTTTCATTGTCAAAATATGATCTTTGTTTGTTTGAATATGTTGTCCATGTTCACTTTTACGTACATTGCATCTCATTCATAACATTTTGTCAAAATGATTGCTTGTTTGTTTTAAAAATTTGATTTTCATAAACCCTAATTCTATGCTACCTCCAATAGATGGAGACTAGCATAAATTTAAAATTTTCACTATCGTGGTTCTCTAATCTTAGGGACAAATCAAACTTTCCAAGTCCAGATTCATCATTGAATAAACTAAAAAAATGATGATTTTAGAAAAATGACACTCTTACTTGTTAAAAAATATTAAGCCTTCATCGTGAATTTAATACCCGCATTTGTGGCATGGTCAGTAGGTCATTTCATCACCCAAACTACTCCGAGATTATGGAATGAACTTTCAATGCCCATGTAATATTTTTCTTTATCACAGATATTTGGATGTTTATGGCTCCAGTTGAATCCTAAGAAACCTAAAAAATTAACTAACACCTTATTTTTATCGTGGCAGCAGTGTAGTCATGACTTAAAAATTTATTTTCAAACCTTGAAGGATTTTTCTAGAATTTTTAGCTTAAAAAGTATCAAATTACCCTCCTGAGATTTTCTTTGATTAGGAAACCTTTTTTTGCAAAAATGAATCTACACAAGATCTCCTAGTTTAAATAAAACTTGCTTTTTGTTTTTTTTGGTCGATCTTACATAAGTTTATTCTTTTTCTTGATTTGTTCTATAACTTCCTTATGCAAATTCTTCACCACTCGAGCCTTCCTATCTCCATCTATATAGCTCTTCTTGCTAATTGGTATTGGTGCTAAACTAAGAGGTGTAGTTGGGTTGAAACCATAAACCACCTCAAAAGGACAATTGTAAGCAAATTCTAAATATGCTAAGCACTCATCCTGATTCTTTAGATTCTTGTTCACCACTATCCAAAACAAAGATAAAAATATTTCATTCACCACCTTAGATTACCCATCAGTTTATGGATGAAAAGCTGTGCCAAATAATAACTTGGTTCAAAGCTTCTTCTATAAAGTCTTCCACATATAGCTTAGAAACTTAGCATCATGATAAAAATCAATGCTCTTAGGAATCCCATGCTACCAAACTATTTCCTTGAAAAACAAATCAGCTACATGGCTTGCATCATTAATTCTATGGCATGGAATGAAGTGTGAAATCTTTGAAAAGTGATCCACTACAACCATTATTGAATCATTTTCCAGTGATGTTTAGGTAAACCTAAAACAAAATCCCTGCTTACACGTTCTTAGGGATGTTTAGGTATGGGCAAAAGCATGTATAACCCTTGTGCCGTCTTCTTACTCTTCACTTGTTTGCAAGTGACACATCTTTCTATAATTCTATGATTATCTCCATTCATTGCTGGCCAACAAAAGTGTGTTTTCAATGCTTTTAATGTTCTCTTTTCACCAAAGTGTCCAGCAAGACCTCTACTGTGAGCTTCATAAACCAAATGTTCTCTAATTGAACAAAAAGGAATGCATAATCGACTAGACTTGAAAATAAATCTTTTATGTCAAAAATAACCCTCTTTAGCTCCCTTTGTACACTCTTCATAGATTTTTGTGAAATGCAAGTCCTCTTTGTATAGTTTTATTATTAAATCAAACCTCTTTAATCTTGTATTAAGCTTCGAGATTAGTGCATGCCTTCACGAAATGCATCAGTTATGATGTTGACATTCCTTTTCTTATACTTGATTACATAAGGAAATGTCTCCAAGAACTCAATCCACTTGGCATGTCTCCTATATAACTTGCTTTTCCCCTTCAAATATTTCAATGACTCATGATTTGTATGAATCATGAACTCCTTGGGTAATAAGAATGCTGCCAAGTTTCGATGGCTAAGTCAGCGCATAAAACTCTTTATCATTAGCTGAGTAGTTAAAATGAAAACCACTCAACATCTCACTAAAATAGGCAATAGGATGCCCGTTTTGCTTAAGAACGGCTCCAATCCTAATTCCTGATGTAATACACTTCACTTTAAAGGTCTTAGAGAAATCGGGTAATGATCCTATGGAAGCTGAACTTAATTTCTCCTTAATCAAGTCAAAACATCACTGTGCTATGTCAGTCCACTTAAACTATGTTTCCTTATTCTTGCACTAAGTCAAAAGAGCTACAATGGTGTTGAAATTTTTCACAAAGTGTCTATAGAAAGGCGCTAAGCCATGAAAACTCTGGACTTCAACAACATTAGTGGGAATTGGCCACTCTTTGATAGCTTTAACCTTCTCTTCATTAACCTCTACTCCATTTTAGGAAATGACATAGCTAAAATAACCTAGATAATTCTTGCAAAAGATGCACTTCTTAAGGTTGGCATATAGCTTCTCTTCTTTAAATACTTCGAATAACTTTGTAAGATGCTCCATATGTTCATCAAAGCTCTTGCTATAGACAAGTATGTCATTAAAATAAAAGATAATAAAATAACCATTAAATTTTCATAAAATATGATTCATTGGCCATATTAATGTGCTAAAAGCATTGGATAAGCCAAAAGGCATGACTTTCATATAACCCAAACTTAGTATTCAAAGCCATTTTCCATTCATCATCTTTCTTCATTCGAATCTAATGGTATCCCCTTTTAAGATTAATCTTCGAAAATATAGAAGAACCATGCAACCTATCCAACATGTTATCAAGCCATGGGATAGGATAGCGATATTTGATTGTAATCTTGTTAATAGCTTGGTTATCTACCCACATGCGCATTGATCCATCCTTCTTAGGCACCAAAAGAGCTAGGATTGCACATGGACTCCTAGACTCTTTAACAAAGCCCTTCTCCATCAATTCTATTACTTGTCGTTAGAGCTCCTTAGCTTTTTCTAGGTTGCATCGATATGCTAATCTATTGGGCAAAGTTAAACCGGGTATAAGATCAACCTAATGCTCTATTCTATGAATTGGTGGTAAACTTTTTAGAAGTTCTTCCAGGAAAACATCCAAAAATTCTTTTAGTATCTTATCCAATTTTGGATGGACAACTCTACCTTCCCCTGAAATCTCTTTAATTAGCAATAAGTAAACAATCTCATTGAATATTAGAGCATGTTTTACCTCCCCTTATTAGCAAATAAGCTATTCGTTACTTTTGAGATTGCCAACTAGTTTTGTATTACTTGGA
>JBBYHO010033968.1:0-11174 GCA_038382025.1 Adansonia gregorii
GGGACTATATTGGCAACCCATTCTGGATATTTGGCTACTCTAATAAACCCTGCATCAAATTGCTTCTTGACTTCCTCTTTAATTTTGAAGAGCATTTTTGGCTTCATCCTCTTTAACTTTTGCTGGATTGGTTTGCATCCAGGCTTGATGGGAAGTTTGTGGACCACTATATCAGTCTCCAGTCCTGGCATGTCTTGGTTTGACCAAGCAAATATATCTCGATATTCATAGAGTAGGTCTATCAGCTTGGTCCTAGTTGTTGACTTTATTGAGGTTTCAATTTTTACTTCTTTTTGGTCCTCTTAAGTACCTAGATTTATTACTACCGTTGGGTCTTTATGGGGCATGATCTACTTCTCCTCTTACTCCACTAATCGTAAGAAGTCTGGTGGTACAAAGCTTTCTTCGAAATCTTTTTCATGATCAACTTCACTAGTGCCAATTGACTGTTTAAAATTGATTTGCAAAGACCCATCAAACACATCCATGTCGCTATAGTCAGGACACTTGAAAAGGCAAAAAAATAAACATTGTAAAAGGCACACACACAACTAAGGGATTTGGATAAAAATAAAGGTAAAAGAGTAATGGAGACAAAAAGGTTAAAAAGTGATACATAATATGGAATGATATATGCAAAAGTCATTTCATTGATAATGTTTGATAAAAAAATGCCCCTTACATAGGACACCCATCTCCCTTGAGGCGAGGACAGGTAGGTTTTCATTTTTTGATATACATGAAAGGGACAAAAAGTGCAGGGGCTTCCGTCATGACCCCGTCATCAAAATCAGGTCTTAGTGGAAGAACATGAATTTTATGGCTCGATATCTTGGAGATAAAGGCTGTTAAGTACCTTATTTAGGATGACCAAGACATCTTTGGCCTTTTGCTCTTCTGATTGGCTTGGATGAATTTGTCTTCCCGAATGGAATATCTAATGGAGAGATGGAAACATTGTTGGCTTTGAATCCCCCTCTCGACCTAATGATTGTGTCATCTCCTAGTTGTACGTCCTTTTTTTTATGCTGCTTTCTTGAATGCGTGTTGGCTTTAAATCTTAAGCCTCATTTATTGGCTTGAGTGGTAACTTGTAAGGCTTAGGCCATCCTTTGTAAATTCTTGCCAAGCCTTTTTTAGCAGGAGAACCTTTGTTAATAGTCATTTTTAAACCCGAGTGGGTATTGTTTAACAGATAGGGTATAACTATTGGCAATCTTGTTCCTATAAATATTGCATTGACGAACTCAAAGGATTAGAATGACGGATCTAGTGCATCTTCATTAGGCTCTATATAGATATCTTTGGTGAAGGTAGTGGTAATCATTTCTTCTTTAGCCTTGATGGTGACCACTTTATCATTTATCACAAAGTTACGCTTCTGATGGAGGGGGGATAGGATGGATTTAGCAGAGGTATCCATGGTTTTCCCAATAGGCAGTTATAAGAAGGATTAATATCCATAACTTAAAAGTCCACTTCATATGTATATGGGCCTATCTGAAGCTGGATTGTGATATTTCCAATTACTCCGTGACATGTTCCATCAAAAGCCCAAACTATGGTATGACTATTTTTTATGTTATACTGATCGACAGAGAGTTTGTTTAATGTAGTCATAGGCATGACATTAAGGGTTGACCCATTGTCTATAAGTGCTTTGGGCAAAATACGTCCCTTACAATGGGTAGTGATATGCAGAGCCTTATAACTGCCCCTGCCTCTGGGTGGGATTTCATCATCAGTGAATGAGATATAATTATCGGCCATGATGTTGTTCACTAGCCAATCTAACTTTTTTATGGAGGCATCTGAGGGCACATATCTTTTATTTAGCATCTTCAGTAATGCATTTTGGTGGACCTTTGAATTAAGAAGTTAAGATAACACAGAAATCTTGGCGGGTTGTTTGCTTAACTGATCCATAATGTAGTATTCACTATGCTTGATGAACTTGAAAAACTCTATGGCTTCTCTTTCGTTCACTGCTTCCTTGACTTTTTCAAGCTTAAAATTCTTTGCATGGGCCTGAGTGGTACTGGTGCTTGGAGATGCATCAACCTTCTGCTTTTCTTGAGTTGGGGGAGCATAACACCTACTGCTACAGGTTAGGTGACTAACTCCTGCTAGTTCCATTATAGCAGTGGAGGGAGTTAGTTCTCCCATCATCACTACTTGATTCTCGTATTTCTATGAGGTAGCTTTGTTGCTTTTATACGAGAATGGTTTAGGCACTTTTACCACTAACTTTGGTGTAGGTGTCGAAGAACTAACCTCAAAACTTAGCTTACCATAAAGAATGAGCGGTTGATTTTTCCCATAAGGTGGCTTTATGGTTTCATCTCCTATCATTTTGAAAGATTCAATAGTAGGTGCGATCCTATGATAGAATTCTATTAGGCCTTCATTCATCATTCTTTGAACCATAAACCTAAACTCCTTGCTTGTTTATAGGGTATGATCTATAACTGTGTGGAAATCACAAAAGTTGTTGGGATTGTCTTCTAATTTTTCTGTTTCATTGAGCAACCCAACTTGAATCAATGCTTGCTAGACCAAGAACATTGGCATTCTTACATCCTTTATGCTTGCCCTTACTTCATGTTTGTTCTCAATGTCGATCATGTTTGCGGCTGGCTTAGTGTGGTTTGGTAAAGGATTGGCGACAACATTTGGTCCCTAGTTTATCCCAAACTGCAAGACTTTTGAGTTAATTAGATTTTGCACGTTTCGTTTGAAAGATATGCAATTCTCAATGTTATGCCTCGCTGCCCCAGCATGGTATTCACTATGGGCATTAAGGTTGTATCATGGTGGGTATGGCGGCTTCTTTTTTGGGACATAGATTGGGGCCACTGAATGATTTTAAAGCAAGTCTGCTAGAGCTCCTTATAGGTCATAGGGATATGATCAAAGTGTTGTCTTTGTTGATTTGCACCTCGATTGCTAGGTGCATTATTGGTTGCTCGATTAGTAGGCGAACTTATGGAGGGTAGCTTTATGGTGGGTTAGATGGGATTGCAAATAATGGGTTGCAGGTTATGGCATTAATTGGCTGAGGGGGTGTAGTGATAAAGTGAGAATACAGCGTGCTTGGGTAGTGAGGGTCAGGTGTTTGACGTCATTTCAGTTGATATGAGCTAGCATAACTTATAGCATTAGCATCTCGTTCCTTGTTTGTACTTGCCATAGGTTTCTTCCTTGATCCAGATGTTTCCCTAGCTGACATTCTAGCACTCTTAATGGCTGCGTCAACCATTTCTCCAGAGAAGACTAGGTCCACAAATTTCTTGGTGGCATTTCCTATGAGCTTCTCATAATAAGGAGTGCGTAAGGTGTGGATGAAAGTGATTGTCTTCTCTTTTTCTATAAGGGGAGGTTAGACCAGGGCTGCTTTTTCTTTCCATATTTGGGCGTATTGCTTAAAGCTTTCAGTGGATCTCTTCTCAAAATTCATCAGGGAAAGTCGATTCAGTGCCTAATCTAACATGTGCTAGTATTGATTCAAAAAGGCCTTAGCCAAGTCGGCCCATGATTGGATTTTTAGATTATCTAGCTTGATATACCACCGTGCTATTGCCCCAATGACGCTGTGTTGGAAGCAAGGATGAGGAGCTTTTCATCTTTTTCATACCCAGTTATTTTTCGTAGGTACATTCGAACATGGACAGAAGTGTTAGTGGTTCCATTAAACTTCTCAAACTCTAGAACTTTAAACTTTGGGGGAATAACAAGGTTGGACACCAAAGATAGCGATTATGCATCAAGAGCTCCGAACTTGTCACTCTCCTCGATAGCTTAAAGCCATTTTTCCAGTAACTAGAATTTATTCACTTCTGCTACAATCATGGTGGACTTTTGACCTTCTATTTTCTTCAGTTTCTCATGGTCAAAGGTTATCAGATCTGTTGATGAGACTCTCGCATTCACCCTTTGAGTGTCATGAATGAATTGACCTACCGTAATAGGATTAAGGTAGATGACCGACAGAGCCTGAGTGACAGGTGTAGGAGCAGGCCATTGTTCTTATCTAGTTTCCCCTTGGGCAGGTTCTGGATTATTGGCAAAGGGACTTTCAACGCTAGGAAGATTATTCCTTTTTTCAGCAATGCTGGCTTGCCCTTTTTTTTTTCACAGAGGCTATCATTAGTTCCATAAGTTTCGCAAGTTAATTTAGCATTTCATATTGCTGATGAAGCATACAGTCCTATGATTCCTTGACCATTAGCTCAAGTCACTTAATACGAGCTTCATGATTACTCTTCATGATTTACTTACGGCATCGTGTGTTGTAGTGATGCATGATGTATGGTTCAATGTTCTTGATTGATCTCAAAATCCCTTGCACTTTTGTAGCTTAATTTCCATATTAGACTTTTTTTTTTAAAAAAAATATATTTATTGATGAGCATTTATGATGCAATGATGATTTAAGATAATGAATGATTGATGCAAGTGCAATGAAAAATGGTGAAATCAAATGTGCATATGCATTAGAGACAATTGATTCTTGGAATAGCTTCATCAATAGCATCATTCGTAGAGTCACAAAAGGGATTTTTTCTTTTACGACATGATTACATTTGAAGGTATCTAATATGATTGCATTGTGTAATCACATGATCGAGAAAACACAAAAGTCATTGCTCACGATCTCCAACAGGTGCGATGTCTTGCCTTATGGATCGAGCTACTTCAATCATGTCATCTACCTCTCGTTGAGCCATCTGAACTTGTTGAGTGAGGTGCTGATGTTGTTCTTGGTAGTTTAGACATGCTTGTTCGATTGTTGCTTGCCAATCTAATTCGCGTTGCTCGGAAGCCCTTGTTAGTTCACTGGTACGACCTTGATGACCCTGAAGACACTGTTCTAACTCTTGGATTCTATGAATGAGGGCTTCATTGTCAACCTCGGTGGCTCTTGCATCTCACATTTGGGCCTTGAGTCCTTAATTCCTTCGTTGGTAGGTGGAAGCAAGAGCACATGCCCTTATGAACTTTTCTTTACTGGTTCTGACTTCCTTTTTTCACTGATTTTGTTCATGATAGAGAGTGACAACTTTTGCTTCCGATTCGACAGATGTTTTGCCAATGCGTCGGGACTTGTTAGCTTTTCGAAGTGTCACATAATCCTTGGCAGGCTTTCAAGGTCATCTTTGAAGTGGTCCCTTTCTTTAATGACTCGATCCATTTCACTACTCTTAAGATAGATATCTATCTCTAGCTAGCCCTTTTCCTTCTTAAGTCAAGAGATTTCTGTGGCAAAAGATACATTTTCTCGTTCAAACTTCTTCCTAAGTAGCTCAATCTCAGAAGGTGGTTCTTCTATTGAGATTTGCAGTATCCCAGAGTTGGGTGATGGTAATGGATCGTTGACATGACAGAGTCTCCATTCTTCATATCCAGGCATGGTGGGGCTTCCTCTCCGATATCTTTCCATACAATGGACCTTCTTCAAAGCTGGGAAAGCTAACTAGACTTTCGCTTTATAATTGGGCATTCTGTATTCAAAATCCTAATATCCTAAATCTTTGATGAATGGGATGAATTGCTGGCACTGGAATTGACACAACACCAAAAGAGGAGCATAACTGGTATTTCCCTATAATCCCAAGAGCGAAACACAAGTGTAGTCTCCTCATCTATACACAATCGACTGAAGGAACACCCATGGGGCTCTCTACATAATTTCTTCCTTAACGTTTCATAATTCCTCAACCCAATGCTTTTCTGTCTTATCTTGATGGCATTCTTCTTCTAATGCCGTGGAAAGAGGACTGATCTTGAAGAAGAAATTTTGTCAGACTCTTCCTTTCCTAACACAAAGATGACTTAGAAGCCATATCTGGAGCAATGAGGCATGCCCGATAAACCTTCCTTTTCCCGTCTTTTTACAAAAGCTGAGGGCGCTGATGGTTTTGGCGATGATGGTGGAAGTAGGGTTGATGTTGCAACATAGGCGAGAAAAGAAATCTATGACTGCCGCCTCTCATAACCCAAAGTCTTTGGGAATATAATAAGCTTGTAGATTGCCAAAGCATTGACATCTTGAGCTTTCTTTTGATCAGAAAGATTCATGATTACCTTTTTCAAGCTGGCCCAAGAGATATATTCACTATTTCTTTTTTACTTTGACATGACTATCAACGCATGCTTCTGTGACTCTAAGAATTTACCTCAACCTTTTCTTGAACGGAAGAGGCGTTAGAGCCTTGCAGTAAGTCCGGTCTGATTTGGCCCTTTCTATGTTAAGCAGGGTTGTGTACTCATCAATGGTAGGGACTAAATCTTGTTGGTTGAAGGTGAAACATCGATAGGCTGGATTCCAGAACTATGCCACTACTCGTAACAAGGCATCATCCAACTGAACTCGAAGTAAGAGAGCTATATCCCTGTACTTTTTAGTGAAGGCTTCTTTCATGTTGCTATCCTAATTGTCCCAAATGTGCTTCAGTTCCTGACAATCATTTTCACAAAAGTCGATCTTGACCTCTTCATGCATTTTTGAGACTAATCAGCTTTAAAATGTCTTTGTCCTGACGTTGGCAAGCTTCTGACCATTTTCTGACATTTTCAAAGGACTTGATAGTGGATATAAGCTGTTGCTCCATAAATGATGCCTCTTGCTGAACACCAAACCAGAACAATTGTCCTAAAATGATGATTATCATGATGGTTATGATGAAATGATACATGCATAAAACAAAGAGAAAATGAGTTAGTGAAACATATAGGAGACATGTAATAAAAATTTAAGAACATCAGAAGAGAAGAAAAAAAAACAACGTGTCAGCCAAGGTGCCAAGATGAGAGATGGCCATAATTTCGACATGCCAAGATGCAATCTGCCCTTCATGAGGTGATGCTATATTTTATTTTGTTAGAAAAAAGACCAGTAGCAATATTCATTCACCACCACTAGTGCGGAGGTGCATTAAGCCATGACTCAGAGAACATAACGTCATGTCTCGATAAATGATAAAAATACAGATGCGAATGACAATTGTATACTCATTGTCACCAATATAGTTATGGTAATTAAGAGTAAAGGCTAGGAATGTTTCCTTGAGTGACCCTATTCTTCGGGTATTCTAGCAGCCATTCGATATGGTTAACATGGTTTAGCTTGTAGGGCTCACTATATAAGGTTTTAGTTGACACCTAAACAGGTATCCGAATTACTCCTCCATCTGGTAAGGATAGTCAAGGGACCTCGATCCTAGACCCATCGCAGGTTTGGCAGAATGGGTTCGATCCGTTGGATGTATTTCTCTATGCAAATGCGGAAGGTTACTCACGAGAGACATAGGTAATTTACATCTGGAAAGTTATTGCCATGCCTATGTGGAGGGTTACTCACGAAGGCAGATAGCTCACTTCCTTCTAATGATTGGGTTATAACCACGCCATAGAGTTTGGTGGGACACTAATGCACATGCAAGTGTTCAGTGTGGGATAGGGAAATGAGCAAACTTTTTTGTTTACTTATGTATTACCATTTTTATTAAGCTAATGATTATTCAAAAAATAAGACAATCTTGAAAATGATGTCAAACAAAAGATTAGATGATAAAATGACAAAAGGGTCATGGTTAAATAATGATCAAAGATTGAAAGAACCGGGAACCTAGAAAGACATGGCTAGTTATTGGCCTAACTCTCTAAACTATCCCCAGTGGAGTTGCCAAGCTGTCGTAATGTACCTCGGGGGCGGATTCTTGTGGATCTATGAAAGCATGTGACTTAAGATATTTTCCTAACTTAGAAGTCTTCTTGATTGAGACTATTCTTCGATGACGTGATGAGGAGGAGAACGTACAGATTCTTGACTTGTGGTACAGTTAAAGGAACTGTAAGATGAATCGCTCATGTTATTGGTCTCAGATGACCATCACGAAATGGCTAATGCTTAGAGTCTCCACTGATCATTTAGGGCTAGGCATGGTCGGATGCCTATTGAAACCTATGTTTTGAGTTATGAAACTCAAAACATCGATCCCGTGATCTATGTAATGCAAAGATTTGTTGTTTAGGTTAGGGAATTGGTTATGCGCGATGAGGTACGAACCTCTTCACGATGCCCGAAATTGGTACCGTACTAGCTCTATCTTTCTTGGTTTCGATTCTTTCGATATTAATTGGTCATTATTTCGATAAACCCCTTTAAATGCATGAATCTTATAGAAATAATCCAGGTTTTGATGAAAAGGATTTAATCTCATATATGCCCGAGAGAGGTAGGGAATATAGAGATTTTTGATAAAAATGACCTCTGGATTTTATTTGAAAATGAAATGTTCCACTTTGGGCATTGGGGAGATATCTACGCAGAATATTACCTTTAATTTTATTTGAAACAATTTGAAAATATGAATGCAAATAATCATCATAAAGAAATCGTGTTAGTAAGACAATAAATGAAGTAACTTAACATGGATCATTCAATGCAATGATAAAGAGAATGGGTGGACTATTGGAATTTATCTTGTTATTGGCATCGATTATCTAGGAATAACCGAATCGACAATTTTTGAGATGCATATGGATTTCTTGATTAAACAAGATTTGTTTGACATATTCATGGAAATCTGAGAAGGAGAAGAATTTAATTGCAATTGAAAGACAAGGTTGGAGTATCCCCTCGAAAAGATGAGGTTGGAGTACCCCTATGGACGATGAATAATTTTGATGAAGAAAGATTCATTAAAGGTTGACAATTTTGAAAAATGAGGTTGGTGCATCCCCTCAGAAGGTCAGGGTTAGAGTATCCCCGAAAGTGACATATCTGACACTTTGAAGTGAAGTCGAGTTTGAAAAATTTAATTGATAAAACCTTGTGATTTAGAAGACGGGTAAGCATTTTGATGACTTTTGGTGAAAAGATTCATTATGAATGAGGATGGTAAAGATGTAAAATGTGTTTGTGCCTTGATACGAGCCCAGGGGAGGTTAAAGCATATTCTTGAGTCTAATCAAATTGACATAGAGACATTCAAATGTCTCGAGATGAAATTCAGGAAAACAACTCAATTTTTAATCAAAATGAAAAAATAGGGGATAACACCGCATTATCTAGCTTCCCAAATTTATTTTATATTGGTTTGAAGGCTTTAGAGGGTGGGTGAGATACCTTTAGAAAGGTAACTCGATAAGGACCAATCTGGAAATGTTCCTGATATCCTAAAAAGTCACATTCTAGGAAAATCAATTTTAATGTTCGGATTGATCATGTTGTTGGCAGAACATATGAGGGACAATATGTGTCAAAATTTGGAAAATCACCTCAGACTCATTTGTCTTTGAAAAATTGCAAGTGACACCTTTCTGAAAAAGGAATTTCATGAATATTTTAAGAAAAATGTTTGAAAATTTTGGAAAAATCATTAGTGGGTCTGAAATGCCCTACCAAAATGCATATCCAGATTTTAAAGGTTCTTGATAGTTTAGATTTGAGAAATCATAACTTTCTCATCCGGACTGATCCAGAGGTGAACATGACCTCATTTTGAAGGTATTTTGACACATTTTCTGAGAAAAATATCATAAAATTCAATAAAAATCATTTGGGATTTTAAAATGATATTTCAATTTGTAACAGCCGCGCTACTAGCGAGGGACAAGGCAAAGCAGGGGATATTTCTCATTTTTTATGTTTACGGGTCCAAACTCGAGTCATTAACGTTTGAACGTCTATGACTGAAGGCAAAGAGTGGCATGAGCATTGTGAACTCATTTGCACAACCCTAGAGTAGTTTGGGATAATGAAACAGCCCATTGATCATACCACTCAAGGTTTTGACTTAAGAAAAAGGCACAAACATTTAAGGAATAGTTGTAAGACCATTTTCATTTCAAAATCAAAAGATTTGAGCTTGTTTAACGAAGATTCTAGATCTGGAAAACTTAAGTTTCCCTAAGATATTTTGCTACCTTTAAGGAAATGCTAAGTCCATGCTAATCATCATTGGTTGAGGTTAACATGCTTAGCCTGGGGGGATTCAAAAATCAGTTTTTATTAGCCATCAAACATGCATTTTGACCACAAACATGCAAGGGGATGGCACATAACATGAATAGGGATGCTAATTCTACTAATGGCCTAGATAACTATGCAGTTTGACAAAAAAAATGTTATGGATGTTGAAAATGACAATGATTCAAGCAAGTTAAGGTGTAAATGTGCTTGAAATGTTTTAGGCTAATGATTCATACATGGATTAAGGATAACAAGATGCATGGACATAACATAAAATGCATGAGCAAGAGATATCAAACTAATAAGGATGAAATGAGGCATTTTTGCACATCCAAGGAGCATTAAAGCATCCAAATCCTAAGCTACCACAACCATAGCCACAATAATGCATGATAATCCTAAGAGGGCGATGGAAACATGGAGAGCTCACTAAAATGATGAAGGTACTGAAGAACAGAAAATATGAGTGATAGAGTAGGAAGTTATACTAACAAAACTTCAACTTTGGCCAAATAGTTAGAGTAGTAGAGATGGCTTGAATTTCTTTCTTTTCTTTCTTGTAAATAAGCAAGAAAAAGAGAGAAACAATAAGGTTATGGTTCTAGTATAGATGAAGGTGAATTGTAGAATGTATAGAGGATGAGAGTGAGTGTTTTGGGGTTTTTTTTGGGTGATGGGTGAAGAGCTATGTGTGTATGTGTTTTGGAAGTGTTAATGAGATAGAATCTAACCTTTTTTCAGCTGAGATAGAAATGGTCCATTTATATGAGCCTTTTGGAGCCAAATTAGAGGTGTTTTTGGCCATTTCTCAAGGGGGCCAAGGTGATGTCAGCATGGTGGCTATAGGGTGGCTGTAGGAGTCAGCTTACTGCCAATGTGATTGGCATTGGCTGGCTGATTTAAATGCTGAAATGCTTTTCTAGCAAATAAGGTGGCTGATAGTGATCTTAGTCAACGAACTAGGGAGGAGTATGGTGATTATGTGATATTGACCTTTTTGATCTGATTTAGACTTCAAAAAATGTTTTGATTAATTCAAAAGTCCAAATTTGTAATTTGATATCAGTTTTGATCTTTTTTTGATGCAAAAAAAAGAGTTAAAATCGAGTTTTTAATCAATGGTGGATGAATCAAAAATGCCCAGACCGTGAAAATGGCCTGCATGTATCGATACATTGCATAATGTATCGATACATTT